>JAPYYA010000475.1:30729-98301 GCA_028533165.1 Leontopithecus rosalia | reverse complement strand
CTTTCTGGAATTGCCTAGTCTTTAATTGCCTTGCCTTGCCTTGCCTGGAATTATCTTTCCTGCAATTGCCAAGCCTGGAATTGCCTTGCCTTGCCTAGAACTGACTTGCCTGGATTTGTTTAGCCTTGCCTTGCCTTGCCTGGTATTGCCTTGTTTTGTCTTGTCTTGGCTTTTCTTTCTGTTTTGTTTCCTTGCCTTGCCTAGAATTGTCTTGCTTGTAATTTTCTTGCCTGGAATTGACTTGCCTTTTATTGTCTTGACATTTATTATCTTTCAAGATAATTTCCTTGCCTTGCATCGAGTTGCCTTGCCTTGTCTGAAATTTTTTTTTGCGTTGCCTTGCTTTGCCTAGCCTGGGATTGCCCTTCCTGAAATTGCTTTGCCTTGGCTTGCCTTGCCTTGCCAGTAACTGCCTTGCCTTGTTTGGCCCAGAAGTGAACTGCCTTGCATTACCTTGCCTTAGATTTCCCTCCCTGGAATTTTACTGCCTTGCCTGAACTGCCTTTCTTTCCTTGTCTGGAATTGACTTTTCCAGAATTTTCTTGCATTGCCTTGCCTTTTCTTGCATGGGATTGCCTTGCCTTGAATTGTCTTGCTAAGAATTGTCCTTCATGGAATTGCTTTGACTTGCCTTGCCTTTCGTTGACTTCCGTTGCCTGAAATTGCCTAGCCTGAACTTGTCTTGCCTTGCCGTGCCTGTAATTGACTCTTCTTGCCTTGATTTGCCTTGCTGTGCCTAAAATTGACTTTCCTAAAATTGCCTTGCATTGCCTTTTCTTTCCTAAAAGATCCTTGCCTGGAATTGTCCCACATTGCCTGGTTCTGCCTTGCCTGAAATTGCCTTGCCTAGAACTCCACTGCCTTCCCTTGAATTGCCTTGCCTAGCCTAGAACTGCCTTGCCTTAAATTGCCTTGCCTTGCCTGGAATTTCCTTTCCTGGAATTGCCTTGCATAGCATTGACATGCCTTGTCTTGCTTTTCCTTGCCTGGAATTGCCCTGCCTTGCGTTTCCTGGAATAGCCTTGCCTGTCCTTGCCTTGTCTTGCTTTGTCTTGACTGGAGTTACCTTGTGTCTAATTGCCTTGCCTTGCCTTTTTTCTCCTGGAATTCTCTTGCCTAAAATTTCTCTGAATTGCGTTGCCTTACCTTGCCTTGACTGGAATTGGCTTGCCTTCCACTGCCTTGGCTTCCCTTCCACTCCCTTGCTTTGCCTGGAATTGCCTTGCCTAGAATTGCATTGCCTTGCCTTCCCTGGCCTTCCCTGAAATTGCCTTGCCTTGAAGTGCCTTTCTTTGCCTCACCTGGAATTACCCTGTCTGGAATTGCCTTACTTTCCATTGCCTGAAATTGCCTTGCTTGGAATTGCCTTGCCTTGCCTTGCCTGGATTTGGCTTGGCTTTTCCTCCCTGGAATTGACATTCCTGCAATTTTCTTGCATTGCTTTGCCTTTTTGTGCATAGAAATGTCTTGCCTGGAATTGTTTTTCCTGTAATTGCCTTGGGTTGCCTTGGCTTGCCTTGCCTAAAATTGTCTAGCTTGGAATTGCCTTGTCTTGCCTTTCCTTGCATGAAATTGCCTTGAATGGAATTGCTACTTTGTGCCTTTCCTTGCCTTTTTTTGCGTTGCCTCGTCATGCCTAAAATTGAATTTCCTGAAATTGCCTTGTGTTGCCTTGCCTTGCGTAAAAGAGCCTTGCATAGAATTGCCATACAGTGTTGTGTCCTGCCTTGAGTGGAATTGACTTGCCTAGAATTACGCTGCCTTCCTTTTTCTTGCCTTGCCTAGCCTAAAATTGCCTTGCCTGGAATTGCCTTTTCTTGCTTTGCCTGGAATTTTCTTGCTTAGAATTGCCTTGCCTTGCATTGCATTGCCTTGACTTACCTTGCTTTTTCTTTCCTGGAATTGCCCTGACTTGCGTTATTTGGAACAGCCATACCTGAAATTGCATTGCCTTTTATTGCCTAGACTGGAATTTCCTTGTTTCTAATTGCCTTGCTTTGCCTTTCCGCGCCTGGAATTGCCTTGCTTCGAATTGCATTACTTTGCCTAGCCTGAAAATATTTTGTCTGGAATTGCCTTGCCTTGCCTTTCCTGAAATTGCCTTCCTTGGAATTTCAATGCTTTTTGGAAATTTTCTTGCATTTCCGTGCCTTGCCTAGCCTTGCATTGCTCTGTCTAGAATTGCCTTGCCTTGGTTGCCTTGCCTTGCCTACAATTGCCTTGCCTACAATTGCCTTACCTTTCCATGTCTGAAATTGCCCTACCTAGAATTTCCCTGCCCTGTCTTGCCTTGTCTGAAATTACCCTTCCTATAATTGCCCTGCCTTGCCTTCCCTTACCTGGAATTCCCTTGTTTTACCTTGCCTTGCCTTGCCTGGAATTGCCTTGTGTAGAATTGCATTGCCTTACCATACCTTGCCTTGCTGGAATTCCCTTTCCTTGACTTTTCTGGAATTACCTTTTCTGGAGTTGTCTTGCCTTTAATTACCTTGACTTGCCTTGCCTGAAGTCGCATTATGTGGAATTGCTCTATTTTGCCTTTCCTTGTTTTGTCTCAAATTGCCTCGCTTGGAATTACTTTGCCTTGTCTTGCCTGGAGTTTCTTTGCTTGGAATTGCCTTGCTTGCCTTGATTTTATATTTTCCTCGAATTACATTGCCTGGAAATGACCTGCCTTGTTTTATTTTGCTTTGCCTGGATTTGCCCTGCCTTGCCTTGCCTTGCCATGCCTGCAATTTCCCTGCCTGCAATTGCCCTGCCTTGCCTTGCCTGGATTTGCTGTGCATGTAATTTCCTTGCCTAGCCTTGCCTGAAATGTGCTTGCCTGGAATTGTCTTGCATTTGCTTGCCTTGCCAAAAATTTTCTTGCCTGGAATTGCCTTGCCTTGCTTTGTTTTGCCTTTCATGGATTTGCCTTGACTTTCCTGGCCTTGCCTGAAATTGCCATTCCTGGAATTTTCTTGCCTTGCTTTGCCTTGCCTGGAATTACCTAGCTTGCAATTGCCTTCCCTTGTCTTGCTTACGGTTGAATTGCCTGGAATTGCCTTGACTTGCCTTGAGTAGATTTGCCTTTCCTGAAATTGCGCTGCCTTGCCTTTCATGGAATTGCCTTGCCTGGAGTTACCTTGTCTTGCCTTCCTTGCCTTTCCTCCAATTTCCTAGCCTGGAATGTCCTTGCATTGACAGACCTTGCCAGAAATTTTCTTACCTGGAATTTCCTTGCCTTGCCTAGAATTGCCTTGCCTGGAATTGTCTATCCTTGCCTTAACTGTAATTGCCTTGCCGGATTTGTCTTGCATTGCTTTGCATTTTCTTGCCTGAAATTGCCCTGCCTTGTCTTCCCTGGAATAGCCTTGCGTGAAATTTTCTTGTTTTGCCTTGCATTGACTGCAATTGCCTTGCTGCAAATTGCCTTTCCTTTCCTTTCCTTTCCTGAAATTGCCTTGCTGCAAATTGCCTTGTCTTTCCTTAGCTGGAATGATCTTTCCTGAAAATATCTTTACCTGCCTTTCCTTTCCTTGCCTTGCCTTGGTTGTAGTTGCCTTTCCAGCAATTTGCTTGCCTGGAATTGCCTTGCATTGCATTGCCAGAAATTGCCTTGCCTAAAATTGCCTTACCTTGCATTGCATTGCTTTGTCTGGAATTGCCTTGCCCAGAATTCCTTTGCCTTGCTTTACCTTGCCTTGTTTGGTATTGCCTAGCCTGAAATAGCCTTTCCTTAACTTGCCTGAAATTTCCTTGTCTGAAATTGCCTTGCCTTGACTTGTCTTGCTTGCCTGGAAATGTCTTGCCTTGCCTGGAATTGTCTTGCTGTGCCTGGAATTGTCTTGCCTTGCCTGGAATTCCCTTGCCTGGAATTTTCTTGCCTGGCCTTGCCTGAAATCGCCTTGCATGGAATGGCCGTTTTTTGCCTTGCCTTGCCTTGACTATAAGTGCCTTGCTTGGAATGTCTCTACTTTGCCTTTCCTTGAATTACTTTTCCTGGAATTGCCTTGCCTGGAATAGACTTGCCTTGCCTTACCTTGCCTTGTTTGGTATTGCCTAGCATGGAATTGCCTTTCCTTGCCTTGCCTGAAATTTTTTTTGTCTGAAATTGCCTTGCCTTGTCTTGTCTTGCCTTGCCTGGAATTGCCTTGCCTTGCCTGGAATTGCCTTGCCTGGCCTTGCCTGAAATCTCTTTACCTGGAATTGCCTTTTTATGCCCTGCCTTGACTTGACTCTAATTGCCTTGCTTGGAATTTCCCTGCCTTGCCTTACATCGAGTTATTTTGGCAGGAATAGACTTGCTTTTCCTTGCCTTGGTTGGAATTGCCTTGCCCTGCATTGTCTTGTCTTGACTGGAATTGCCTTGTCTGGAATTGCCTTACCTTTTTTTGTCTGAATTTGTCTTCCTTGGAATTGTCTTTCCTTGACTTACCTGGAATTACCATGCCTGGGATTGCATTTCCCTGCCTTCCCTTGCCTTAATTATCCTGAAATTGCCGTTTCAGCAATTGTCTTGCCTGGAATTGCTCTGTCTTGCAATGCCTGGTGTTGTCTCCAGTGGAATTGCCTCGCCTTGCCTTACTTAAAATTGCCTTGCCTGTAATTACCTGTCTCTGCCTAGTCTTGCCTTGCCTTGCCTGAAATTGCCTTTTGTGTAATTGCATTGCCTAGATTTGCATTTCCTTGTCTTGCCTTGCCTGAAGTTGCATTGTCTTTCCTGGCATTGCCTTGCATTCTGTAGAATTGTCTTGCCTGGAATTGTCTTGCCTTGCCTTACCTGGAATTGCCTTGCCTGGAATTGCTTTGCATTGTTTTGCTTTCTCTTGCCTAGAATTGCCCTGCCATGACTTCCCTAAAATAGCCTTCCATGGAATTGCCTTCTCCTGCCTTGCCTTGACTGCAATTGCCTAGCTTCGATTTGCCTGGCCTTGCCTTTCCTCGCCTGGAATTTCCTTGCCTAGAATTGCCTTGACTTGCGTTGTTTTGCCTTGCCTTTACTGGAATTGTCTTGTCTGGAATTTCCTTGCCTTACCTTTCCTTAAATCGTCTTTCCTGAATTGCCCTTTTTTGCCTTGCCTTGCCGTTGCTCGGGTTGCCTTGCTTGGAATTTCCCTGATTTATCTTGCCTGGAATTGCCCTGCTTTGCCTTGCCTTTCCTTACCTCGAATTGCCCTGTGTTGACTTGCCTTGCCAGAAATTTTCTTGCCTGGGATTGCCTTGCCTTGCCTTAAATGGAATTGCCTTGACTTTCCTGGCCTTGCCTGGAATTGAATTTCCTGAAATTTCCTTGCCTTGCGTAGCCTTGCCTGAAATTGTCTAGTCTGCAATTGTCTTGCCTTGCCTTGTTTTTCCTGGAGTTGCATTGCCTTGTCTGGATTTGCCTTTCCTGGAATTGTGCTGCCTTGCCTTACTTGGTATTGCACTGCCTTGCCTTGCCTGGAATTGCCTTTTCTTGCCTTGCCTTGCCTGGAATTGCCTTTTCTCCAGTTGCCTAGCCTAAAATTGCCTTACATTGACATGCCTTACCAGAAACTTTCTTGCCTGGAATTGGCTTGCCTTGCCTTGCCTAGAATTGCCTTGCCCTGGATTGTCTTGCCTTGCCTTACCTGGAATTGCCTTGCTGGATTTCCCTTGCATTGCCTTGCTTTTCCTTGCCTGAAAATGCTCTGCCTTGCCTTCTCTGGAATAGACTTGGGTGGAATTGCCTTATTTTGCCTTTCCTTGACTGCAATTTCCTTGCTTAAAATTCCTTTTCCTTGCCATTTTACGCCTGAAGTTTCCTTGCCTAGAATTGCCTTGCCTTGCGTTGATTTGCCTTACTCTGACTATATTGCCTTGCCTGGAATTGTCTTGCCTTGCCTAAGCTAAAATTATCGTGCCTGGAAATGCCTTTCTTGCCTTGTCTTGCCATGGCTTGGCTGGAATTGCCTTTCCAGCAATTGTCTTCCCTAAAATTCCCTTGCCTTGCATTTCCAGAAATTGCCTTGCCTGAAACTGCCTTGCCTTGCATTGCATTGCCTTGCCTGAAATTGACTTGCCTACAATTACATTGCCTTGCCTTACTATGCCTTGCATGGAATTAAGTTGCCTGGAATTGCCTTTCCTGGCCTTGCCTGAAATTTTCTTGTCTGAAATTGTCTTGCCTTGTTTTGTCTTGCCTTGCCTGGAATTACCTTGCCTTGCTTTGTCTGAAATCGCCTTGCCTGGAACTGCCCTTTTTTGTCTTGGCTTGCCTTGCCTCGGAATGCCTTGCCTGGAATATCCCAGCCTTGTCTTGCCTTGCCTCAAATTGTCTTGCCTGGAATTGCCCTGCTTTATCTTGCCTTTCCTTACCTCGAATTGCCTTGCCTGGAATTGCCCTGCCTTGCTTTGTTTTGCTTTGCATTGAGTTTTCTTGACTGGAATTTTTTTGCATTGCCTTTCTATGACTAGACTGAATTTGCCCTATCTGGAATTGCCTTGCTTTAGCTTGCCATGCCTTGCCTGGGATTGCCTTGCCTAGAATTGTCTTGCCTTGCTTTGCATTGTCTGGAATTGACCTGCCTTGCTTGCCTGAAATTTCCCTGCCTGCAATTGGCCTGCCTTGCCTTGACTGGAATTGCCTTGCCTTGCCTTCTCTTTTCTCTATTTGCCTTGCCTGCAATTTTCTTGCCTAGTCTTGCCTGGAATTTACTTGCCTAGAATTGTTTTGCAGTGACTTTCCTTGACAGGAATTTTATTGCCTGCAATTGCCTTGCCTTGCCTTGTTTTGCCTTGCCTTGCCTGGAATTGCCCTGCTTTGCCTTTCCTTTCCCTATCTCGCATTCCCTTGCCTGTGATGGGTCTGTTTTGCCTTGCTTTGCCTTGCCTTGAATTCCCTTGCCAGGAATATTTTTCCGTTGCTGGGAATTTTCTAGCGTTGCGTTTTTTTGCCTAGCCTGGAATTGCCCTGTCTGAAATCGCCTTGCTTTGCCTTGCCTGGAATTGCCTTGCCTAGAATTTTCTTGCCTTGCCTTGTGTTGCCTGGAATAGCCCAGACTGGAATTGCCCTGCCTTGCCTTGCCTAAAATTGCCCTGCCTGCAATTGCACTTCCTTGCCATGCTCTACCTGGAATTGCCTAGCCTTCCCTTGCTTTGTCTGGATTTGCCTTGTTTGCAATTTACTTTCCTGGAATTGGCTTGCATTTACTAGCCTTGCCAGAAATTTTCTTGCATTGAATTGCTTAGCCTTGCCTAAAATTGCCTTGCCTGGAATTGTTTTGCCTTGCCTGACCTGGAGTTGCCTTGCCTGGAATTGCCTTGCGTTACCTTTTCTGGGGTTGCCTTCCCTGAAATTGCCTTACCTTGCCTTACCTGGAATTGCCTTTTCTGTGATTGCCTTTTTCTGCCTTCTCTTGCCTTAATTTTCCTGAAATTGCCTTTCTGACAATTGCCTTGCCTGGAAATTTTCTGTTTTGCATTTTCTGGTGTTGCCTTCCCTGGAAATGCCTTGCCTTGCCTTACCTAAAATTTCCTTGCCTGGAATTGCCTTTCTCTACCTTGTCTCGCCTTGCCTTCCCTGGAATTGTCTTTCTTGCAATTGCATTGCCTTGCCTTGCCTTCCCATGCCTTATTTTGCCTGTAATTGCATTTCCTCGCATTGCCTTGTCTTGCCTTGCGTTGACATGCCTTGCCTTGTCTAGAATTGCCTTGCCTGGAATTGTCTTGACTGGAATTGTCTTGCCTTACCTTACCTGGATTTGTCTTGTGGAATTGCTTTGCATTGCCTTGCTTTTCCTTTCCTGGAATTTTTCTGATTTGCCTTTCCTGAAATAGGCTTGTGTGTAATTGCCTTGTCTTGCCTTACCTTGACTTGAATTGCCTTGCTTCAAATTGATTTCCCTTGCCTTTCCTCCCCTGGTATTGCCTTGCCTAGAATTGCCTTACCTTGCGTTGCCTTTTCCTGCTGTGACTGGAGTTGCCTTGCCTAGAATTGACTTCTTTTGCCTTAGCTGGAATTGCCTTGACTTTCTCTGCCTTGTCTTTTCTTGCCTTTCCTTGCCTTTCCTTGAATTGCCTTTCTGCTAATTACAGTTCCTGGAATTGCCTTGCCTTTCATTGCCAGCAATTGCCTTGCTGAAATTGCCTTGCCTGAAATTACCTTGCCTTGCAATGCATTGTGATGCCTGGAATTCGGTTACCTAGAATCGCATTGCCTTGAATTACCTAGCCTTACCTGAAATTGTCTTGACTGAAATTGCCTTTCCTTGCCTTGTTTCGAATTTTCTTGTCTGGAATTGCTTTGCCTTGTCTTGTCTTGCCTTGCTTGGAATTGCCTTGTATCGCCTTGCCTGAAATCACATTGCCTGGAATTTCCCTTTTTTGCCTTGCCTTGCATTGCCTCAAATTGCCTTGCTTGGAATATCTCTGCCCTGCCTTGCCTCGAATTGCCTTGCCTGGAATTGCCCTGATTTGCCTTGCCTCTTCTTACCTCAAATTGCCTTGGCTGCATTTGGCCTCCCGTGCGTTGTTTTGCCATGACTTCAATTCCCTTGACAGAAATTTTTTTATCTTTTTGGGAATTTTCTTGCATTACCTTTTCTTGCCTAGCCTGAAATAGCCCTGTCTGTAATTGCCTTGGTTTGTCTTGCCGTTCCTTGCCTGAAATTGCCTTGCCTAAAGTTGTCTTCCCTTGCCTTGCATTGTCTGGAATTACCCTGCCTTGCCTTGCCTTTAATTACCCTTCCTGAAATTGCCATGACTTTCCTTGCCTTGCCTTGCTTTGCCTGCATTTGTCTTGCCTGCAATTTCCTTGCCTATTCTTGCCTGAAATTGCCCTGCATTGACTTGCATTGCTAGGAATTTTTTGCCTGGAATTTGTTTGCCTTGCCTTGCCTGGAATTGCCTTTCCTGGAATTGCCTTGCCTTGACTTCCCTGGATTGCCTAGCCTGAAATTGCCTTGCCTTGCCTTGCCTGGAACTGCCTTTCCTTGCCTTGCCTTAACTTTCTTTGTTCTGACTTTCCTTTCCTTGCCTGAAATTGAATTGGCTTACCTGGATTTGCTTTGCTTTGTATTGCTTTGCCTACCCTGGAATTGCCCTGCCTAAAATTGTTTTACCTTGGCTTGCCTTTTCTTGCATGGAATTGCCTTGCATTGCCTGGAATTGCCTAGCCTGAAATTGCCTTGCCTTGCCTGAATTTCCCTTGCCTGGACTTGCCTCCTTTGCCTTGCCTTGCCTAAAACTGACTTTTCTGAAATTGCCTTGCTTTGCCTTCCCTTGCCTAAAAGAGCCTTGCCTGGAATTGCCGTACATTGCCTTGCCCTGCCTCACCTGGAATTGCCTTGCCTAGAATTAGCTTGCCTAGCTTTGCCTTGCCTTGCCATACCTGGAATTAGCTTGCCTGGAATTGCTTTGCCTTGTCTTAGCTTGAATTGCCGTGTCTGGAATTGCCTTTCCCTGTTTTGTCTTGCCTTGCCTTGTCTGGAATTGCTTTTCCTTGCATTTCCAGGAATTGCCTTGCCTGGAATTGCCTTGCCTTACATTGACTTGTCTTGCCTGGAACTGCATTGCCTAGAATTGCATTGCCTTGCCTTGCTGTGCATTGCTTGAGATTCCCTTGCCTCGAATTGTCTTTTCCTACCATGTTTGAAATTCCCTTTCCAGAATTGCTATGCTTTCCCTTGCCTTCCCTGAAATTGCCCTGCCTTGCCTTGTCTTGCCTGGAATTGCCTTGTTTTGCCTTCCCTTGCTTTGCCTGGAATGGTCTTGCCTAGAATTTATTTACCTTGATTTATTTTGCCTTGCCTGAAATTGTCTTTCTTTGCCTTGTGTGGAATTACTTTGTCTGGAATTGTCTTTCTTTTAATTGCCTTTACTTGCCTTGCCTGAAATTGCAATGTCTGGAATTCCCCCTTTTTGCCTTTTTTTTGCCTTGCCTCAAATTGCCTTGCATGCAATTTATTTGCCTTGTTTGGAATTGCCCTGCTTTGCCCTGACTTTCCTTACCTAGAGTTACCTTGCCTGGAATTGGTCTGCTTTACCTTGTTTTGCCTTGCCTGGAATTGCGGTGTCTTGCCTTGCCTAGAATTGCCTTGCCTAGAATTGCCCTGCCTTGCCTGGCTTTTCCTTTCCTGGAATTGCCTTGCTTGCAACTGCCTCACTTTTTCTTGCCTGAAATTGCCTTGCTTAGAATTTCCATGCCGTGCTGGAAATTTTCTTGCATTGCCTTGCCTTGCCTTGCCTAGCCTGCAATTTCCCTGTCTGGTATTGCCTTGTCTTGGCTTCCGTTGCCTTGCCTGGATTTGTCTTGCCTTGAATTGCATTGTCTTGCCTTAAATTGCCTTGCCTGGAATTCGCTTGACTTGCATTGCCAGAAGTTTCCTTACCTGAAATAGCCGTGCCTGGAATTGCCTTGACTTGCCTGGAATTGCCTTGCTCGCCATGCCTGAAATCATCTTGCCTGGAATTGCCCTTTTGTGCCTCGCCTTGAATTACCTTGCTTGGAATTTTCCTGCCTTGCCTTGCCTCCACTTGCCTTGCCTGGAATTGCCCTGCTTTGCCTTTCCTTTCCTTACCTCGAATTACTTTGCCTGGAATTGGCCTGCCTTGCCTTGTTTTGACTTGCCTTGAGGTCTGTTGCCTATAATTATTTTGACTTGCTGGGCATTTTGTTACATTGTCTTTTCTTTTTCATTGTAGCCTGAAATTGCCTTGTCTGGAATTGCCTTGCTTTGCCTTGCCTTGTCTTGCCTGGAATTGCCTTTCCTAATATTGTCATGCCTTGCATTGTGTTGACTGGAATTGCCCTGCCTTGCCCTGCCATGCCTGAAATAGCCTTCCCTTGCCTTGCCAGGACTTTTCTTCCTGGAATTGCCTTGCCTTCCCTTGCTTTGCCCTGCCTTCCCTTGCTTTGCCTTGATTTGCTTAGAATTCCCTTGCTTGGAATTGCCCTCCCTTGCATTTCCTGGAGTTGCCTTCCCTGGAATTGCCTTGCCTTGTTTTACCTAAAGTTGCCTGCCTGAAATTACCTTTCCTGCCTTGTCTTTTCTTGCCTTGCCTGGAATTTTCTTTTCTGCCATTGTCTTGCCTAGAATTGCATTGCCTTACCTTATCTTCCCTTTCCTTGCTGTGCCTTGCCTGGAATTTCCCTGCCTGGGATTGCCTTGTGTTCCCTTGCCTTGGCTTGCCTTGAATTACCTTGCCTGAAATTGCCTTTCTTGAAATTGTCTTGCCTGGAATTGCCTTGCATTGCCTTGCATTTTCTTGCCTGGAATTGCCCTGCCTTGCCTTCCCTTGAATAGCCTTGCATGATATTGCCTTGTCTTGCCTTGCCGTGACTGGAATAGTCTTGCTTTGAAATGCCTTGCCTTGCCTTTCCTCGCCTGGAATTGACTTGCCTAGAATTGCATTGCTTGTGTTGCCTTGCCTTGCCTTGCCTTGACTGGAATTGTCTTGCCTTTCCTCAGCTGGAATTGCCTTGCCTGGAAATAACTTTCTCTGCCTTGCCTTTCTTTGCCTTGCCTGAAATTGCCTTTCTATTAATTGCCTTGCCTGGAATTACCTTGCCTTTCATGGCCAGCAATTGCCTTGCCAGAAATTGCCTTACCTTACCTTGCCCTGCCACAGATTGCCCTGCTTGGAATTGCCTTGCCTGTAATTTTCTTGTATGGAATTGCCTTGCCTTGTCTTCTCTTGCGTTGACTGAAATTGTCTTGCCTTGCCTTGCCTGAAATTGCCTTTCCTGGAATTGCCCTCTTGTGCCTTGCCTTCCCTTGCCTTGAATTGCCTTGCGTGGAATTACTCTGCCTTGCCTTGTCTTGAATTTATTTGCCTGGAATTGCCCTGTTTTGCCTTGTCTTCTTTATACATCAAATTGCCTTGCCTGGAAATGGCCTGCCTTGCATTGTTTTGGATTGCAGTGAATTCCCTTGCCTGAAACGTTTTTGCCTTGCTCGAAATTTTCTTGTCTTGTCTTTTTTTGCGTAGCTTGGAATTACCCTGTCTGGAATTACCTTGTTTGGCTTGCCTTGTCTTGCCTGGAATTGCCTTGTTTAGAATTGTCTTGCCTTGCTTTGCATTGGCTGAAATTGCCCTGCATGGATTTTTTCCTGCCTTGCCTTGCCTGAAATTGCCATGCCTACAATTATTCTGACTTGCCTTGCCTTGCCTGGTATTTTCTTGCTTTGCCGTGTCTTGCCTGCATTTCTCCTGCCTGCAATTCTTTTGCCTAGTCTTGCCTGAAATTTACATGCCTAGAATTTCCTTGCATTGACTTCTCTTGCCAGAAATTTTCTTGCCTGGAATTGCCTTGCCTTGCCTGTAATTGCCTTGACTTTTCTAGCCTTGCCTGGAATTGTTTTTCCTGAAATTTTCTTGCCTTGGCTTGACTTGTCTGCAACTGTCTAGCCTGGAATTGCCTTACCTTGCATCGAGTTGCCTTGCCTGGAATTGCCTTGCCTTGTTTTGCCTGGATTTGCTTTTCTTGGAATTGCCCTGCATTTCAATAGGTGGAATTGCCTTGACTGGAATCGACTTGTCTTCCCTTAACTTGGCTGAAATTGCATTTATGGCAATTGTCTAGCATGGAATTGTTTTGCCTGAAATTGCCTTGCCTTGCTGTGCTTAGAATTGCCTTGCCTGGAAGTGCCGTGCCTTGCCTTACCTTGCCTTGCCTGAGGTTGCCTTTCCTGAAATTGCCCTGCCTTGGATTATGTGGAATTGCCTAGCCTGGAATTGCCTTGCCTTGCCTGGAACTGCCTTGCCTTGTCTGGAACTGCCTTGGCTGTATTTGCCTTGCCTTGCCTTGCCTTGTCTTGCATTTTCTTTTCTTTCCTTGCCTTGAATTGCCTAGAATTGCCTTGCCTTCACTTGACTTTCTTTGTTTTGCCTTTTCTTGCCTTGCCTGGAATAGCGTTGCCTTGCCCAAATATTTTTTTGAGTTTCCCTGATATGCCTAGTCTGGAATTGCCCTGCCTGGAATTGTTTTCCCTTGTCTTGCCTTCCCTTGCCTAGAATTGCCTTGCCTAGAATTGCCTTGCCTTGTCTTGCCCGGAACTGACCTGCCTTTCATTACCTCGCCTGAAATTTTCCTGCCAGGAATTGCACTGCCTTGCCCTACCTTGCCTGGAATTGCCTTGTCTTTCCCTGCATGGGATTCCCTTGCCTGGAGTTGTCCTGCCTGAAATTACCTTTCCTTGCCTTGCCTTTCCTTGCGTTTTCTGGGATTGCCTAGCCTTTAATTGCCTTGCCTTGCCTTCCCTGGAATTGCCTTGCCTGGAATTCCTTCTTTTTGCTTGCCTTGCCTTGCCTTGCCGTGCATATAATTGACTTTCCTGAAATTGCCTTCAGTTGCCTTGCCTTGCCTAAAAGAGAATTGCCTGGAATTGCCCTACATTGACTTGTCCTGCTTTGCCTGGAAATGCCATGCTTTTAATTGCCTCAATTTGGCTTAGCTGGAATTGCCTTATCTAGAATTGCCTTTCACTGCCTTTTCTTGCCTTGCCTTGCCTAAAATTGCCTTGCCGTGCCTTGCCTGGAATTTTCTTTCCTGGAATTGCCTTGCATTGCATTGCCTTGCCTCGACTGAAATTGCCTTGACTAGAATTGCATTACCTTGCTTTGACTTGCCTTGCCTGGAATTGCCATTACTTGCCTTACCTGCAATTTCCTTGTCCGGACTTGCCTTGCCTTGTCTTCTCTTGCCTTGCCTCTAATTGCCTTGCCTTTTCTTGCCTGAAATCGCCTTCCCTGGAATTGTCCTTTTTTGCCTTGCATTGCCTCAAATTGCCTTGCCTGAAATTGGCCTGCTTTGCCTAGTTTTGGTTTGAATTCCCTTGCCTGGAATTTGTTTGCCTTGCTGGGTATTTTCTTGCATTTCCTTTTATTGCCTAGCCTGGAATTGCCTTTATTTGGCTTGCATTGCCTTGACTTTAATTGCCTTGCCTGGAGTTGTCTTGCCTTGCCTTGCTTTGTCTGGAATTTCCCTGTCTGAAATTGCCCTGCCTTGCCTGATATTGCCATGCCTGCAATAGCCATAACTCGTGTAGGCTTGCCTGATATTTCCTTGCCTTTCCTTGCCTTGTCTTGCCTGCAATTTTCTTGCCTAGCCTTGCCTGGAATTCAGTTGCCTGAAGTTGCCTTGTATTGACTTGCCTTGCCAGGAATTGTCTTGCCTGAATTGCCTTGCTTTGCCTTGCCTTGTCTTACCTTGCCTGAAATTGTCTTGACTTTGCTGGCCTTACCTGTAATTGCCTTTCCTGAAATTTCCTTGCCTTGCCTTGCCTTGCCTGGATTTGCCTATCCTGGAGTTGCCTTGCCTTGCCTTACCTGAAACTGCCTTGCCCTCTTGTGCCTGAATTTGCCTTTCCTGGAATTGCCCTGCCTTGCCTTATCTAAAATTGCCTTGCCTGTAATTGCCTTTTATTGTTTTGCCTGGAATTACCTTGTCTGGAATTGCCTTACCTTGGCTTGCCTTGCCTTGCCTTGCCTTGCCTTGCCTTGCCTTGCCTTGCCTCAAATTGCCCTTCTTTGCCCTTCCTTGCCTTGCCTCGAATTGAATTGTTTGGAATTTCCCTGCCTTGTCTTTCCTCGAATTGCCTTGTCTGGAGTTGCCCTGATTGCCTTGCCTTTACTTACCTCGAGTTGCCTTGCCTGGAATTGGCCTGCCTTGCCTTATTTTGCCTTGCCTGGAATGCCCTTGCCTGGAATTGCCAAGTCTTTCCTTTTTTGAAATTGCCGTGCCTGAAATTTTTTTGCCTTGTCAGGAGTTTTCTTGCATTGCTTTGCCTTGCCTACCCTGGAATTGCCCTGTCTGGAATTGGCTTGCCTTGCATTGCCTTGCCTAAAATTGCCCTGCCTTTTTTTGTCTAAAATTGCTTGGCCTGGAATTGCCCTGCCTTGCTTTGCTTTGCCAAAAATTGCCCTGCCTGGAATTGCTCTGTCTTGCCTTGCCTTACCTGAAATTGCCTTGTTTTTCCTTTACTTGCCTTGCTTGAAATTGCCTTGTATAGAATTGTCTTGCCTTATCTTCTGTTACCTTGCCCGAAACTGCCTTTTCTTGCCTTGCCTGGAATTACCTAGTCTGGAGTTTTATTGCTTTTAATTGCCTTTACTTGCCATTCCTGAAATGTCCTTGCCTGTAATTGCCCTTTTCTGCCTTTCCTTTTCTTGCCTCAAATTGCCTTGCTTGGAATTTTTCTGCCTTGCTTGCCTCGAATTGCTTTGCCTGAAATTTCCCTGCTTTGCCTTGCCTTTCCTTAACTCAAATTACCGTTCCTCTAATTGGCCTGCCTTGCCTTGTTTTGCGTTGCCTGGAATTGCTGTAACTTGCCTTGCCTTGCCTGAAATTACCTTTTCTTGCTTTGCCTGAAATTGCCTTGCTTAGAATTTCTATGCCTTGCTGAATATTTTCTTTCATTGCCATGCTATGTTTAGCCTGGAAATGCACTGTGTGAAATTGACTTGCCTTGGCTTGCCTTGCCTTTCCAGGAATTGCCTTTGTGGTAATTGCCTTGCCTGAAATTTTTCTTCCTTGCATTGCCAGGAATTGCCTTTTCTGAAATTGCCTTGCCTAAAATTGCCTTGCCTTGCATTGCGTTGCCTTGCCTGTAATTGCCTTTCAGGCAATTGCCTTGCCTGGAATTGGCCGGCCTTGCATTGCCAGAAATTGCCTTGCCTGAAATTGCCATACCTTGCCTTGCATTGCCTTGCCTGAAATTGCGCTGCCTTGCCTTTCCTTGCCTGAATTTGAATTGCCTACAATTTCCTCGCCTAGACTTGCCTGAAATTTACTTGCCTGAAATTGCCTTGCCAGAAATTTTCTTGTCTGGAATGGCCTGGCCTTGCATTGCCTTTGATTGCCTTTCCCTGCATTTTCTTGTTTCAATTTTCCTGAAATAGCCTTCCCAGCAATTGTTTTGCCTGAAATGGCCCTGCCTTGCATTTTCTGGATTTGCCTACCCTAAAATTGCCTTTCCTTGACTTACCTAAATTTGCATTGCCTGAAAATGCCTTTCTCTGCCTTGCCTTGCCTTACCTGGAATTGCCTTGCCTGAAATTGCCCTGCATTTCCTTGCTTTTATTTGCCTGAATTTACCTTGCTTGGTTTTGCCTTGCCTGGAATTGCCTTGCCTGTAATTACCTTGCTTTCCTTGTCTTGATTTTCTTTGCCTTGCCATTTTTTGACTTGCCAGGAATTGCCTTGCCTTGCTTGGATTTTTATTGCCTTGCCTTGCCTTGCCTCAATCTGCCTTGCCTGGATTTGCCTTGTCTTGCCTTTTTGTGACTTTCCTTTCCTTGCCTTGCCTAGAATTTCCTTGCCTAGAATTGTCTTGCCTGGAATTGCCTTAACTCTCCTTGTTTTGCCTTTCCTTCCCTGGCCTAAAAATACCTTGACTTGTCTGAATTTTTTTGCTCTGTCTTGCTTTGCCCAGCCTGGAATTGCCCTGCCTGGAATTGTTTTGCCTTGGCTTGCCTTGCCTTGTTTAGAATTGCCTTGCTTATAATTGTCTTGCCTTGTCTTGCACGGAACTGTCCTGTCTTGCATTATCTTGCCTAAAATTTCCCCATCTGGAATTGAACTGCCTTGCCCTGCCTTGCCTGGAATTGCCTTGCCTTTCCTTGTTTGGAATTGACTTTCCCGGAATTGCCTTGCATTACCTTGCCTTTCCCTGCATGAAATTGCCTTGCCTGGAGCTATCTTGCCTGGAATTGCCTTGCCTTGTTTTGCCTTGCCTTGCCTGGAACTGCCCAGCCTGGAATTGTATTGCCTTTTCTTGCCTGGAATTGTGTTCCTGTAACTCCCTCTTTTTGCCTTGCCATGCCTAAAATTGACTTTCCTAAAATTGTCTTTAGTTGCCTTGCTTTGCTTAAAACACCCTTGCCTGGAATTGCCCTACAGTGCCTTTCCCTGCCTTGTCTGGAATTGCCGTGCCTGAAATTGCCTTGTCTTGCCTTGCCTTGACTGGAATTGTCTTGTTTCAAATTGCCTTGCCATGCCTTTCCTTGACTGGAATTGCCTTGGCTAAAATTGCTTTGCCTTGCATTGTCTTGCCTTGGGTAACCTGAAATTATCTTGCCTGGAATTTCCTTGCCTTGCCTAAGCTGGAATTGCCTTGTCTAGAATTGCCTTTTTCTGCCTTGTCTTGACTTGCCTTGCCTTGCCTGGAATTGCCTTGACTTGCGTTGCCAGGAATTGCCATGCCTGGAATAGCTTTGCCTTACATTGCCTTGCCTTACCTTGCTTGGAATTGCTTTGCCTAGAGTTGCATTGCCTTGCCTTATTTTGCCTTGCTTGGAATTCCCTTTCCTGGAATTGCCTTTTCTTACCTTCTCCCGAATTGTCTTGCCTTGTCTTGCTTTGCCTTGCCTGGAATTGCCTTGCCTTGCCTTGCCTTGCTGCCAGAAATTTTCTTGTCTCGAATTGTCCTTTTTTGCTTTTTCTTGCCTCGAATTGCCTTTTTGGAATTTCCCTGTTTTGCCTTACCTCAAATTGCCTTCTCTGGACTTGCCCTGCTTTGCCTAGCCTGCCCTTACCTCGAATTTCCTTGCCTGAAATTGCCCTGCCTTGCCTTGTTTGCCTAAAATTGCCCTTCCTGAAATGGACCTGCCTCGCTTTGCCTTGCCTAAAATTGCCTTATTTTGCCTTCCCTTGACTGGAATGGTGTTGCCTAAAATTTTATTACCTTACTTTACCTTGCCTTGTTTGAAATTGCTTTTCCTTGCCATGCCTGGAATTACCTTGTTTGGAATTGTCTTGCCTTTAATTGCCTTGACTTTCTTTGCCTGAAATCGCCTTTCCTGGAGTTGCCTTTTTGGCCTTGCCTTGCTTTGCCTTGAGTTGTTTTGCTTGGAATTTCTTTGCCTTGCTTGCCTCGAATTGCTTTGCCTGAAATTGCCCTGATTTGGTTTTCCTTTTCTTACCTCAGATTACCTTGCAAGGTATTGGCTTGTCTTGCCTTGTTTTGCCTTGCCTGGAATTGCCATGCCTTGCCTGGAATTTTCTTACCTCTAATTGCCCTGCCATGCCTGGCTTTGCCTTGCATAAAATTGCATTGTCTAGAATTGCCTTTCCTTACCTTGCTTGAAATTTTTATGTCTGGAATTGCCTTGCCTTGTCTTGTCCTGCCTTGCAGAGAATTGCCTTTCTTTGACTTGCCTTGCATAAAATCGTCTTGCCTGGAATTGCCCTTTTTTGCCTTGCATTGCCTTTCCTCAATTGCCTTGTTTGGAATTTCCCTGCCTTGTCTTACCTGAATTTTCCTTTCCTGTGGTGGCCTTTCCCTGACTTCTCTTGCCTTAATTTTTCTGGAATTGCCTTTCGTCAATTGCCTTCCCTGGAATTACCCTGCCTTGCATTGCCTGGAGTTCTCTTCCCTGGAATTGCCTTACCTTGCTTTACCCAAAATTACCTTTCCTGGAATTTCCTTTCTCTGCCTTGTCTTACCTTGCCTTGTCTGGCATTGCCTTTCCGGCAATTGCCTGCCTAGAATTGCATTGCCTTTTTTTACCTTCCCTTCTTTTACCTTACCTGGAATTGTCTTGCCTGGAATTGTCTTGTCTTTTCTTGCCTTGCATTGCCTTGCCTTGTCTTGCATTGCCTTGCCTTGCCTTGCCTTGCCTACAATTGCCTTGCCTGGAGTTGTCTTGCCTTGCCTAACCTGAAATTGCCTTGCCTGGAATTGCCTTCCATTGCCTTGCTTTTTTTTGCCTGGAATTGCCAAGTCTTGTCTGCCCTGGAATAGCCTTGTGTGAAATTGCCTTGTCTTGCTTTCCCTTGAAGGGTATTGCCTTGCTTTGAATTGTCATGCCTTGCATTTCCTCGCCTGGAATTGCCCTGGCTAGAATTGTTTTGCCTTGCCTTGCCTTAACTGGAATTGCTTTGCCTGGAATTGTCTTGCCTTGCCCTAGCTGGAATTGCCTTGCCTGGAATTACGTTTCGCTGCCTTGTCTTGACTTGCCTTACCAGAAATTGGCTTTCCAGCCATTGCCTTGAGTGAAATGGCCTTGCCTGGAAATACATTTCTCTACTTTGGTTTGCGTTGCATTATGAGGCATTGCCATGCCTAAAATTGCCTTGCCTTGCATTGCCTTGCCTTGCCTAAAATTGCCTTGCCTTGCATTGCCTTGCCTTGCCTGAAATTGCCTTGCATAGAATTGCATTGCCTTACCATATTTTGCCTTTCCTGGAATTGCCTTGCCTATAATTGCTTTGCCTTGCATTGCCTTGTATTGTCGGGAATTGCCTTGCCTGGAATTGCCTTTCTTTGCCTTGCCTGGAATTTTCTTGTCTGGAATTGCATTGCGTTTACTTATCTTTCTCTGCCTGGAATTGGCTTGCCTTGCCTTGCCTGAAATCGTCTTTCCTGGAATTGCCCTTTTTTGCCTTGCCTTGCCTAGCCTCAAATTGCCTTGCTCGAAATTTCCCTGCCTTGCTTTGCCTCCATTTGCCTTGCCTGGAACTGCCCTCCTTTTCCTTGCTTTTCCTTACCTCGAATTGCCTTGGCTAAAATTGGCCTGCCTTGTCTTGTTTTGCCTTACCTTGAATTCCCTCTTCTGAAATTCTTTTGCCTTACCCAGAATTTTTTTGCCTTGACTTATCTTGCCTAGCCTGAAATTGCCCTGTCTGAAAATATTTTGCTTTGACTTGCCTTGCCTTCCCTGGAATTGCCTTGCCTAGAATTGTCTTTCCATGCCTTTCGTTGTCTGAAATTGCCCTGCCTGAAATTTCTCTGAGTTGCCTTGCTGTTTCTGAAATTGCCATGCCTGCAATTGTCCTACCTTGCCTTGCATTGCCTGAAATTGCCTTGCCTTGCCTTGTCTGGATTTGCCTTGCCTACAATTTCATTGCCTAGTCTTGCCTGGAATTTACTTGCCTGGAATTGCCTTGCACTGATTTGCGTTGTCAAAAATTTTCTTGACTGGAATTGCCTTGCCTTATCTTGCCTGGAGTTGCCTTGCCTGAAATTGTCTTCCTTTGCCTTGCTTGGATTTGCCTTTCCAGGAGTTGCCATGCCTTTCCTCACGTGGAATTGCCTTTCCTGGAATTGCCTTGGCTTGCCTTACCTAGACTGGAATTACCTCGCCTGGTCCTGCCTTGCCTTGCCTGGACCTGCCTTGCCTGGATTTGCCTTGCCTCGCCTTATCTTGCCTTCTCCTGCCTTGCCTTGCCTTACCTTGCCCTGCCTTGCCTTGCCTTACCTTGCCCTGCCTTGCCTAGAGTGCCTTGTCTGGAATTGCCTATCCTGAAATTGTCTTTCCTTTCCTTGCCTTGAATTACTTTGGCATGCCTTTCATTGCCTTGCCTGGTATTGCCTTGCCTTGCGTGGAATATTTTTTGCGTTGCTTTGCTTTGCCTAGCCTGGAACTGCCCTGCCTGAAATTTCCTTGCCTTGGGTTTCCTTGCCTTGTCTGGCATTGCCTTGCCTATAATTGCCTGTCTTGTCTTGCCTGGAACTGGCCCGCCTTGAATTAGCTTGCCTGAATTTCCCTGCCTGTAATTGCACTTCCTTGCCTTGCCTGGAATGTCCTGGCCTTTACTTGACTGAAATTGACTTTCTCGAAATGGCCTTTCATTGCCTTGCCTTTTCTTGCATAAGATTGCCTTGCCTGGGATTGTCTTGCCTGGAATTTCCTTGCCTTGCCTTGAGTTGCCTTGCATTGTTTAAAATTGTCTAACCAGAATTGTCTTGCCTTGCCTTGCCTGAAATTTCCTTGCCTAGAATTGATTCTCCTTGTATTGCCTTGCCTTGCCGTGCCTAACGTTGCCTTTTCTAAAATCCCCTTGCGTTTTCTTGCCTTGCCTAAAAGAGCCTTGCCTGGAATTGCCCTCCATTGCGTTGCCCTGCCTTGGCTGAAGTTGCCTTGTCTAGAATTGCGCTGCATTACCTTGCCTTGCCTTGCATATCCTAGAATTGCTTAGTTTGAAATTTCCTTCCTTTGTCTTGCCTGAAATTTTCTTGCATGAAATTGCCTTGCATTGCATTGCATTGCCTTGCCTTGCTTTCCCTTGCCTGGAATTACACTGCCTTGCTTTCCAGGGAATAGCTTTTCCTGAAATTGTTTTGTATTGCCTTGCCTTGACTGGAGCTGCCTTTGTTTGAATTGTCTTGCCTTGACTTTCCTCGTGTGGAATTGCCTTGCCTAGTATTGCCTTGCATTACTTTGGCTTGCCTTGTCTTACCTAAAATTGCCTTGCCTTGCCTGAAATATTCTAGCCCAGAATTGCATTGCCTTGCCTTCCCTGGAATTGCCTTCCTCGAATTGCGTTTCTGTGCCTTGCCTCGAATTACCATGCCTGGAATTGCCTTGCCTTGTCTTGCCTTGCCTGGAATTGCCTTACCTTGCCTTGCCCAAAATCGCCTTGCCTGGAATTGAAATTCCTGCAATTGCCTTTTCTAACGGTGCCTTGCCTTGCCTTGCCTGGATTTTCCTTGCCTTTACTTGCCTGGAGTTGACTTTCCTGCAATTTCCACACACTCCCTTTGTTTCTCTGCATGGGATTGCCTTGACTGGAATTGTCTTGCCTTGTCTTGCCTGGATTTACCTTGCTTGAAATTGTCTTTTTTGGCCTTGCCTTGCCTTGCATTGCGTTGCATTGCCATGCCTAAAATTGACTTTCCCGAAATTTCCTTGCATTGCCTTGCCTTGCCGAAAAAAGCCTTTCCTGGAATTGCCCTATATTGCCTTGCCCTGCCATGCCTGGAATTTGATTTTTCTAGAATTGCACTGCCTTCACTTGCCTTACCTTGCCAAGAATTTTTCTTGCCTGGAATTGCCTTTCTTTCCCCTGCCTAAAATTTCCTTCTTTGGAATTTTCTTACATTGCATTGCCTTGTATTGTCTTGCTTTTCCTTGCCAAGAATTGCTTTGCCTTGCCTTCCATGGAATAGCCTTGACTGGAATAGCCTTGTCTTGCCTTGCCTTGACTGGAATTGCCTTGCCTGGAATTTTCTTGCTTTGCCTTAGCTGGAATTGCCTTGCCTGCAATTACCTTTCCCTGCCTTGTCTTGCCTTGCCTTGCCTTGAATTGCCTTTCTGGCGATTGCTTTGCCTGGATTTGCCTGCCTTGCATTGCCGAAAATTGCCTTGCCTGGAATTCCTTTGCCTTACATTACCTTGTCTTGCCTGAAATTGATTTGCCTAAAATTGCATTGCCTTGACTTACCTTGCCTTGCCTAGAAATGCTTTGCCTGAAATTGCTTTGCCTTGCCAAACCTTGCCTTAATTGGAATTGCCTTGCCTCGAATTGCCTTTTGTTGTTTTGCCTGAAATTTCCTTGCATCCAAGTTGCATGACTTCCTGAAAATTTTCTTGCATTACCTTACCTTGCCTAGCCTGGAGTTCCCTGTCTGAAATTGTCTTCCTTAGCTTGCCTTGCCTTGCCTTGCCTCGAATTGCCTTGCCTACAATTGCCTTGCCTTGACTTATCTTGTCTGGAATTGTCCTGCCTGGAATGGCCCTGATATGTCTTGACTTGCCTGAAATTGCCCTGCCTGGAATTGCCTTGCCTTGCCTTTCCTGGAATTGCCTTGCCATACCTTGTTTTGTCTTTCCTTGCCTAGAATTGACTTTCCCGAAATTGCCTTTCATTGCCTTGTCTTCCCTAAAAAAGCCTTGCCTCAAATTTTCCTACATACTCTTGAACGCATTGCCTGAAATTGCCTTATGTAGAATTGCCATTCCTTTCCTTTCCTTGCCTTGTCTTTACTTGCCTTGCCTAGCCTTGCCTGGAATTTTCTTTCTTGGAATTGCCTTGCCTTGCATTGCCTTGCCTTGCCTGATATTGCCTTGCCTTGCCTGAAATTGCCTTGCCTGGAATGTCCTTGCTTTGCCTTGACTGGGATTTTCATACCTTGAATTGTTTTGCATTGCCTTGCCTTGCATTGCATTGCCTGGAATTGCCTTGTTGGAATAGCCTTGCCTTGCCTTGCCTTAATGGAAATTGCCTTGGCTAGCGTTGTCTTATCTTTCCTGGAATTGACTTCCGTGATGCCTTCCAGAATTGCCGTATCTGGAGTTGCGTTCCATGTAATTGCCTTGCCTTGCCTTGTCTTGCCTTGCCTGGGATTGCCTTTCCCTGCGTTCTCTTGCATTAATTTTCCTGCAATTGTCATTCTGTCAATTGCCTTGCCTGGAGTTGCCCTGCCTTGCCTTCCCTAAAATAGACTTCCCTAGAATTGTCTTGTCTTGCCTTGCCTTGACTAGAGTTGCCTTGTTTTGTATTACCTTGCCTTGCCTTTCCTCATCTGAAATTGTCTTGCCTATAATTGCCTTGCCTTGCATTGCCTTACCTTGCCTTGACTGGAATTTCCTTGCCTTACATTGCCTTTTTTCTGGAATTGCCTTTCCTAGAATTGCATTGTCTTGCCTTACCTTGCCTTGACTGAAATTGCCTTGCCTTACATTGCCTTTTTTCTGGAATTGCATTGTCTTGCCGTACCTTGCCTTATCTAAAATTGCCTTGCTTCGAATTGCCTTTTCTTGCCTTGCCTAGAATTACATTGTCTGGAATTGCCTTGCCTTGTCTTGCCTTGCCTTGCCTGAAATCGCCTTGCCTGGAATTGTATTTCCCGCAATTTCCTTGCCTGGATTTCCCTTGTTTTTCCTTGTTTGGATTTGCCTTGCCTTTCCTTGCCTTTCCTTGACTAGAATTGACTTTCCTGCAATTGCCTTGCCTTGCCTTACCTTCTCTGGAATTGCCCTACCTCGAATAGCCCTACATTGCCTTGCCTTGCCTGAAATCGCCATGAATGAAATTGCCCTGCCCTACCTTGCCTTGCCTAAAATTGTCCTGCCTGGAATTGCTCTGCCTGGCCTTGCATTGCTTCAAATTGCGTTGTCACAAATTGCCTTTCCTTGCCCTGCCTGGAATTACCTTATATGGAATTGCCTTGCTTGTCTTGTATTTCTTTGCCTGGAAGTGCCTTACCTTGCCTTGCCTGAAATTGCCTTGCCTGGAATTGACTTGCCTGCAATTGGCATGCCTGGAATTGCCTTGCCCTGCCTTGCCTGGGTTTGCCTTGCCTATCCTTGCCTGGAATTGACCTTTCCACAATTGCCTTGCATTGCCTTGAATTTTCATGCATGGGATTGCCTTGTTTGCAATTGTGTCACCTGGAATTGCCTTGCCTTGCATTGGGTTGACTTGCCTTGCCTTGCCTGGAATTCCTTAGCCTGAAATTGACTATTCTTGCCTTGTCTGAAATTGCCTTGCCTAGAATTCAATGTTTTTGTATTGCCTTGCCTTTATTTGCCTTGCGTTGCCTTTCCATGTCTAAAATTGACTTTCCTGAAATTGCCTTGCGTTGCCTTGAATTGCCTAAAAAAGACTTGCTTAGAATTGCCCTACATTGCCTTGCTCTACCTGGCCTAAAATTGCCTTGCATAGAATTGTGCTGCATTCCCTGGCCTTGCCTTGCCTTGCCTCGCCTAGAATTGCCTTGCCTGAAATTGTCATACCTTGCCTTGTCTGGAATTTCCTTTCTTCGTATTGCCTTTCATTGCCTTGTTTTCCTCGCCAGGAATTGCCCTGCCTTGCCTTCCCGGGAATAGCCTTACCTGAAATTGCCTTGTCTTGCTTAGCCTTGACTTGAATTGCCTTGTTTCAAATTGCCTTGCCTTGCCTTTTCTTGCATGGAATTGCCTTGCCTAGAATTGCCTTGCCTTGCCTTGCCTTGTCTTACCTTGATTGGAATTGCCTTGACTTGCCAGAGCTAAAATTGGCTTGAGTGGAATTGACTTTTTCTGCCTTGTCCTGACTTGCCTTGCCTGCAATTGCCTTTCTGGAAATTGTCTTGCCTAAAATTGTCCTGCCTTGCATTGCCAAAAATTGTCTTGCCTATAATTGCCTTGCCTTATATTGCTTTGCTTTGCCTGGAATTGCTTCACCTAGAATTGCCTTGCCTTGCCTAACTTTGTCCTGACTGGAATTCCCTTGCCTCAAATTGCCTTTCCTTGCCATGAATTAAAATACCTTGTCTAGCATTGCGTTGCCTTGCCTTGCTTTGCGTGAGATTTTCTTGCTTGAAATTTTTATGACTTGTTGGAAATTTTTTTGCATTGCCTTCTCTTGCGAGCCTGGAGTGACCCTGTCTGGAATTGTCTTGCCTAGGCTTGCCTTGCCTTTCCTTGCATTTTCTTTCCTTGCCCCGCCTTCAATTTCCCTGCCTGGAGTTGCCCTTCCCTGCTTTTCCTTTCTTGGATTTGTCTTGCCTTGCCTTACCCTGCTGTGCCTAAAATTGACTTGCTTGAATTTGCCTTGCGTTGCCTAGCCTTGGCTAAAATAGCCTTGCATGGAATAGCCTTGCATGGCCTTGCCTTGATTGGAATTTCCTTGCCCTGCGTTTTCTTGCCTTGTCTTGGATTGCCTTGCTTTTCCTTGTCTGTGGTTGCCTTCTGTGGAATTGCCTTGCCTTGCCTTACCTAAAATTGCCTTACCTTGGATTGCCTTTCCCTGCCTTCTCTTGCCTTAATTTTCCTGGAGTTGCCTTTCTGGCAATTGCCTTTCCTGAAATTGCCCTGCCTTGCATTGCCTGGAGTTGCCTTCTCTGAAATTGCCTTGCCTTGCCTTACCTAAAATTCCCTTGCCTGGAATTGTCTTTCTCTGCCTTGTCTTTTCTTGCCTTGCCTGGAATTGCCTTTCCTGAAATTACCTTGGCTAGAATTGCATTGCCTTGCCTTGCCTTCCTTTCCTTGTCTTGCCTGGAATTGCCTTGCCTGTAATTGCCTTGTCTCACCTTGACTGAACATGCCTTCGTGGAATTGCCCTGCCTGAAATTGCCTTGCCTAAAATTGTCTTGTCTTACCTTCCCTGGAATTTCCTTCCCTGGAATTTCCTTGCATTGCCTTGCTTTTTCTTGCCTGGAATTTCTCTGACTTCCCTTTTCTAAAATAGCCTTGTGTGGAATAACCTTGTCATGCCTTGTCTTGACTGGAATAGCCTTGCTTCGAGTTGCCTTGCCTTGCCTTTTCTCATCTGTAGTTGCATTGCCTAGGATTGCTTTGCCTTTTGTTGCCTTGCCTTGCCTTGACTGACATTGCCTTACCTGGAATTGTCTTGCCTTGCCTTAGCTGTATTCGCCTTGCCTAGAAATACCTTTCTTTGACTTGTCTTGGCTTGCCTTGCTTGGAATTGCCTTTCCAGCAATTGCCTTGTCTGGAATTGCCTTGCCTTGCATTGCCAAGGATTGTCTTGTCTGAAATGGTTTTACCTTGCCTTGCCTGGAATTGCCTTGCCTAGAATTGCATTGCATTGCCTTATCTTGCCTTGACAGGAAGTGCCTTTTTTTTGCCTTTCCTGGAATATTTTTGTCTGGAATTGCCTTGCCTTGTCTTATCTAGCCTTACCTGGAATTGCCTTGCCTTGACTTGCCTGAAATCTCCTTGCCAGAAATTGCCATTTTTTGCCTTGGCTTGCCATGCCTCTAATTGCCATTCTTGGAATTTCCCTGCCTTGCCTTGTCTCAAATTGCCATGACTGGAATTGGTCTGTCTTGCTTTGTTTGGCATTGCCTTGAATTCCCTGGGCTGAAATGTTTTTACCTTGTTGAAAATTTTCTGGCATGCCTTTCCTTGCCTAGCCTGAAATTGCCCTGTCTGGAATTGCCTTGCTTTGTATTGCCTTGACTTGCCTGGAATTGCCTTGCTTTGTATTTCCTTGACTTGCCTGGAATTGCCTTGCCTAGAATTGTCTTTTCTTGCCTTACATTATCTTTAATTGCAATGCCTAAAATTGCCCTGCCTTGCCTTGTTTTGCCTTGCCTGAACATCCCCAGTCTGCAATTTCCCTGACTTGCCTTGCCTTGCCTGCAATTTTCTTGCCCATCCTTGCCTGGAATTTACTTGCCTGGAATTGCCTTGTATTGACTTGCATTGCCAGGAATTTTGTTGCCTGGGATTGCCTTGTCTTACCTTGCTTTTCGTTGTATTGCCTTGCCTGGAATTGTCTTTCTGGCAATTGCCTTGCCTGGAATTCCCTTGCCTTGCCTTGCCTTATTTTTCCTGGAATTGCCTAGCCTGGAATTGCCTTGCCTGGAATTGCCTTGCCTGGAATTTCCTTGCCTTGCCTTGCCTGGAGTTGCCTTTTCTGGAATTGCCCTGGGTTGAATTACGTGAAGTTGCCTTGCCTGGAATTGCCCTGCCTTGCATTGCCAGAAATTCCCTTACATTACATTGAATTTCCCTTCCTGGAATTGCCTTGCCTAGCAGTGCATTGCCTTGCCTTGCCTTGACTTGACTTTAATTCCCTTGTCTCGAATTGCCTTTTCTTGCCTTTCCTGGAATTACCTTCTATGGAATTGCCTTGCCTTGCCTCGAGTTGCCTTGCTTGGAATTTCCCTGCCTTGCCTTGCCTCGAATTGCCTTGCTTGGAATTTCCTTGCTTTGCCTTGTCTTGTTTCCCTCTAATTGTCTTGTTTGTAATTTTCCTTTCTTGCCTTGCCTCAAATTGCCTTGTTGGGTATTTCCCTGCTTTGCCTTCCGTTTCCTTACCTTGAATTACCTTGCCTGGAAATGGCCAGCCTTGACTTGTTTGTTTTGTCTGAAATTCCCTTGACTGGAATTGCCATAACTTGCTTTGCCTGAAATTGCCATGCCTGAAATTTTCTTGCCTTGCCGGGAGTCTTCTGGCATTGGCTTGCATTGCCTAGCCTTGAATTTTCCTGTCTGAAATTGCCTTTCCTTGGCTTGCCTAGCCTTGACTTGAATTGCCTTGCCTAAAATTGCTTTACCTTTTTATGTATGAAATTGCCGTGCCTGGAATTTCCCTCCCTTTCCTTGCCTTGCCTGTAATTGCCTTGATTTGTCTTGCCTTTTCTTGCCTGGAATTGTCTTGTCTAGAATTGCATTGCCTCCCTTACCTTGCCTCGCCCAGAATTGAATTTCCTTGACTTGCCTGGAATTACCTTGTCTGCAGTTGTCTTGCTTTTAATTGCCTTGACTTGCCTTCCCATGCCTTGCCTGAAATAGCCTTGCCTGGAATTGCTCCTTTTTTTGCCTTCCCTTGTCTCGTCTCAAATTGCATTGCTTGAAATTTCTCTGCCTTGCCTTGCCTCGAATTGCTTTGCCTGGAATTGCACTGCTTTGCTTTGCCTTTTTTTTACCTCGAGTTACCTTGCCTGGAATTGGCCTGCCTAACCTTGTTTGCCTTGCCTCAAATTGCCATGCCTTAACTTACCTGAAATTGTCTGCTTAAAATTGCCCTGCCTTGCCTGGCTTTGCCTTGCCTGGAATTGCCATGCCTGGAGTTCCCTTGCCTTGCCTTGCTTGAAATTACCTTCCTTGGAATTTCCATGCCTTGCTTTAAATTTTCTTCCATTGCCTTGACTTGCCTAGCCTGGAGTCACCCTGTCTGGAATTGCCTTGCCTTGGCTTGCTTGCCTTGTCTGGGATTGCCTTGCCTAGAATTGCCTGGTCTCGCCTTGCCATGCCTTTTCTGGAATTGCCCTGCCTGGAATTGCCCTGCCTTGCCTTGCCTAGGCAGAAATTGCCCTATTTTGAATTGCCATGCCTTGCCTTGCCTTTCCGGTAATTGTCTTGCCTTGCCTTATGTGCCTAAAATTGACTTTCCTGGAATGGCCTTGCATTGCCTTGCCTAGCCTAAAGGAGTCTTGCCTGGAATAGCCCTATATACCCTTTCCCTGCCATATGTAAAATTGCCTTGCCTGAAATTGCTTTGCCTTGCCTGGAGTTGCCTTTCCTAGAGTTGTATTGCCTTGCCTTAACTTGCCTTGACTTGAGTTGCCTTGCCTGGAATAGCCTTGCCTTGCCTTTTTATTGGAATTTCCTTGCCTTGCCTTTTTTTGATTGGAATTGCCTTGCCCTGCATTTTCTTGCCTTGAGTGGATTTGCCTTGCCTTTAGTTGCCTTGCCTTGCCTTGTCTGGAGTTGCCTTCCCTGGAATTGCCTTGCCTTCCCTCACCTGGAATTGTCTTTACTGGGATTGCCTTTCCCTGCCTTCTCTTGCTGTAATTTTCCTGGAATGGCCTTTCTGGCAATTGCCCTGCCAGAAATTGCCCTGCCTTGCATTGTGTGGATTTGCCCTCTCTGGAATTGCCTTGTCTTGCCTTTCCTAAAATTTCCTCTCCTAGAATTGCCATTCTCTGACTTTCCTTATCTTGCCTTGCTAGAATTGCCCTGCCTGGAACTGCCTTGTCTGGAATTGTCTTGCCTTGCCTTACCTGGAATTTGCTTGCCTGGCATTTCCTCGCATTGCCTTTTTTTTTTGCCTGGAATTGCCCTGACTTGCCTTTCCTGGAATAGCCTTGCGTGGAATAACTTTGTAATGTCTTGCCTTGACTGAAATTGCCTTGCTTCGATTTGCGTTTTCTTGTCTTGCCTTTTCTCGCCTGAAATTGCCTTACCTAGGATTGCCTTGCCTGAAATTGCCTTGCCTTGTCTGGAATTGCCTTGCCTAGAATTGCATTGCCTTGCCTTACTTTGCCTTGCCTGGAATTCCCTTTCCTTGCCTTTCCTGGAATTTCTTCTCTGGAATTGTCTTGCCTTTATTGTCTTGCCTGGCCTGGCCTTGCCTGAAATCACCTTGCAAGATATTGCCCTTTTTTACCTTGCCTTGCCTTGCCTTTCCTCGAATTACATTTCTTAAAATTTTCCTGCCTAGGCTTGCCTGGAATTGCCTTGTCTGGCCTGGAATTGACTTTCACACAATTGCCTTGCATTGCCTTGCCTTTTTCTGCATGGGATTGTGTTGCCTTGACTTGCCTGGAATTGCCTAGTCTGAAATTGCTTTGCCTTACTTTGCCTGAAATTGCCTCTTTTTGCCTTGCCTTTCCTTGCCTTGCCGTGCATTGCCTTGCCGTGCCTAAAATTGACTATCTTGAAATTGCCTTGCATTGTCTTTCTTTGCCTAAACAGCCTTGCCTAGAATTGCCTTATATTTCCTTTCCCTGCCTTGCCTGGAATTGTCTTGCCTAGAATTGAGATTCATTTTCTTGCCTTGCCTTGCCTTGCCTTGCCTAGCCTAAAATTGCCTTGCCTGGAATTTTCTTGCCCTGCCTTACCTTGCTCAGAATTGCCTTGCATTGCATTTTCATGCCTTGCTTTGCTTTTCCTTGCCTGGAATTGCCCTGCCTTGCCTTCCCTCAAAAAGCCTTGCATGGAATAGACTTGTCTTACCTTGCCTTGGCTGGAGTGGCCTTGTTGTAAATTGTTTTGCCTTGACTTTCCTTGCCTGGAATTGTCTTTCCTAAAATTGCCTTGCCTTGCGTTATCTTACCTTGCCTTGACTGAAATTGCCTTGCCTCGCATTGTTTCTTTCTGCCTTGCCTGAAAATACCTTGTCTGAAATTGCCTTGGCTTGCCTAAAATTGCCTTACTTGGAATTTCCATGCCTTGTTGGAAATTTTTTGCATTGCCTTTCCTTGCCTAGCCTGGAATTTCCCTCTTTTTAATTGCTTTGCCTCGGCTTGCTTTGCCTTGCCTGGAATTGCCTGACTTTGCCTTGCCTTGCCATGTCTGGAATTGCCCTGAATGAATTTGCCCTGCCTTGCCTTGCCTTTCCTTGACTGATACTGCCCTGCCTGGAATTGATCTGTCTTGTTTTGCCTTTCCTGGAATTGCCTTGCCTTGCCTTGCTTTGTGTGCCTAAAATTGACTTTCCTAAAATTGCCTTGCAGTGCCTTTCCTTTCCTTGACTAAAAAGCCTTGACTGGAATTGCACTACATTTTTTGCCCTGCCTTGCAGGGAATTGTCATTCTTGGAATTGCCCTGCCTTGCTTTGCCTTGCCTCCCCTTGCCTGGAATTATCTTGCTTTGAATTACCTTTCATTGCATTGCCTTGCCTGGACTGAAATTGCATTGCCTCTAATATCATTCCCTTGCCTTGACTTTCCTTTACTTGACTTTTTTGAAATTTCCTTACATGATTTTTTTGCCTTGCCTCGCCTTGCATTGTCTGAAACTGCCTTTCCTTGAATTGCCTTGCCTTGTCCTGTCTGGAGTGGCATTTTCTGGAATTGCCTTGCTTTGCCTTACTTGGAATTGCCTTGCTGAAATTGTCTTTCCCTGCCTTCTCTTTCCTTAATTTTCTTGGAATTGGCTTTCCAGCAATTGCCTTGCCTGGAATTTCCCAGCCTTGCTTGGCATGTAGTTGCCTTCCCTGGAATTGCCTTGCCTTGACTTACCTAAGATTGCTTGCCTGGAATTGCATTTTGTTCCCTTGACTTGCCTCGCCTTGCCTCCAATTGCCTTAGAATTCTGAATATTCCCCATGTGTGCATTATTAAGGGATGTTCTGAAAATGCATCCCTATGAAATAGATTGCTGACTATTCCCCAGGAGTGGATTATTCACAGAGGCTTTGAATGAAAGGCAATGTGAAATAAACTCCTGATTATTTTCCAGGTGGGTTTTATTCACACGAGCACTGAGTGAGTGGCCGTGTGAAATAGACTCCTGTCTACTCACAGGTGTGTATGATTCGATGAGGGTCTCAATGTGTGGCCAAAGGAAATAGACACTTGGCTACTCCACATGTGTACATTTTTCACCGATGCTCTGAAAAAATGGCCATGTGAAAGAGACTCCAAGTTTTTCTCCAGCTATGCACTCTTCAATGAGGCTATGAATGCATCGATACTAAATAGACTCCTGACAATTCCCCAGGTGTGTATTATTGAGTGAGGATCAAAATGAGTGGCCATATGAAATAGACCTCTCAGTACTCTACAGGGGTGAGTTATTCAGTGAGACTCGGAAAGAGTGGGCATATGAAATAGACTCCAGATTATTTCTCAGGTGTGTATTATTCACTGAGGCTCTGAATGTGTGCCCATTGGAAATAAAATCCTCACTATTTCCTAGGTGTGTATTTTTCACTGAGTCTCTGAATGAGTGGCCATTCTAAATAAACTCTGGACAGTTCCTCAAACGTGCACTACTTCGAGAGGCTCTGAATGAGGGGCAATAATGAAAGGATTCCTCAGTATTCCCCTGGTGTGTATTATTCACTGAGGCACTGAAAAAGTGTTTCTATCAGACTCCTCATTATTCCCAATGTGTGCATTATTCAGTTTGGCTCTCAATACTGATCACATGAAACAGAATCCTGATTATTCCCCAAGTGTGTGTCATTCACTGAGGCTCTGAAGGAGTGGCCATATGAAATAGACCCTTGACTATTCCCTGATAATTTGAATGAGGGATCATTTGAAATAAAATCCTCAGTACTCCTCAGACGTGCATGATTCACTGAGGCTCTGAATGAGTGGCTATATAAAATCGAGTCCTGACAATTCCACGGGTGTGTACCATTCAGTAAGGCTCTGAATGAGTCGCCATATGAAACAGAATCCTCACTGTTCCAACTGTGTGCATATTCAGTGAAGGTCTGAATGAGTGTTCATAAGAAATAGTATCCTGAATATTCCCCTGGTGTGCATTATTCACTGAGGTGAGAAATGAGTGGCCATATGAAATAGATTGCTGAGTACTCCCTGGGTATGGTATATATTATTTACTAAGGCGTTGAATCAGTCCTAATGTGAAATAGATCCCTACATATCGCCGAGGTGCGTATTATTCAGATAGACTCTGAATGAGTAGCTATATCAATTAAGCTCCTGACTTTTCCACAGAAGTACTTTATTCAACAAATCTCTGAGAGAGGCCAGATGAAATTGACTCCTGATTCTTCCCCAGTTGTGTATAATTCACTGAGCCTCTTAGTGTGTACTTAATTGAAATACACTTCTGACTATTCCCCAGGTGTGCCTAATTCACTGAGGTCCTGTATGAGATGACATATGAAATAGACTCCTGAAAATTCCCCGAGTGTGCACTATTCCCTGGGAGTCTCAGAGAGTGGTCATCAGAACGCATTCCTGACCCTCCCCAATGTGTGTATTCTTCTGGGAGGCTCTGAAAGAGTGTCTATATGAAATAGACTCCTGACTATTTCCCAGGTGTGCATTATTCACAGAGGCTCTGAATAAGTGGCAATATATAATAGATTCCTGACTATTCCCCAGGTGTGTATTATTCACTCAGTCTCTGAATGAGGCGCCTGATAAAAGACTCCTGACTATACCACAGGTGTGTATTATTCACTGATGTTCTGAATGTGTGGCCAAAGCAAATTGACACCTGGCCACGCTACAGGTGTGCATCACTTGTTGATGCTCTGAATGAATGGCCATATAAAAAAGACTCCAAATTTGTCTCCAGGCATACATTATTCAATGAGGCTCTGAAGGAGACATACGGAATTTACTCATTACAGTTCCGCGTGTGTTAATTTTTCTGTTAGACTCAGAAAGGAGGTTGATAGGAAATAGACTCCCCAGGATTCCAAAGAACACATAATTCAGCGAGGCTCATAATGGGTGTTCATGTTAAATAGAATTCTGACTATTCCCCACGTGTGTTTCATTCATTGAGATGCTGAATGAGTGGCCATATGAAATAGCTGGCATCAGAGGCTCATTCATTGAGGCTCTGAAAATGTGGCCATTTGGAATAGATTCCTCACTATTCCCTAGATGTTTGTTATTCACAGAGTCTCTGAATGCATTGCCATTTCAAACAGATGCTTCAGAGTTCTCCAGGTGAGCACTATTCCGTGAGGCTCTGAATGAGTGGCCACATGAAATAGACGCCTCACTGTTCCCCACATGCGTATTATTCACTGAGGCTCTAAAAGAGTGACCAAATGAAACAGATTCCTGACTATTCCACAGGTGTGCATTATTCAGTGAGGCTCTCAATGAGTGTTCATATGAAACTGTCCTGACTACTTCCCCGGTGTGTATCACTCAGTGATGCACTGAAAGAGTGGCCATATAAAATAGACTCTTGACTATTCCCCAAGTGTGTATTATCCACTGAGGCTCTGAATGAGTGGCCATATGAAACAGACTACTGACTATTCCACACGTGCATATTATCCACTGAGGATATGAATGAGTGTCCAAATGAAAAAGACTCTTGGCATTATTCACTGAGGCTCTGAATGAATGTCCATCGGAAAAAGACTCCAAATTATTCTCTAAGTGTGTGTTATTCAGTGTGACTCAGAATAAGCGGTCATATTAATTATATTTTTTACTATCCCACAGGTGTGTATTATTCACTGAGGGCCTAAATATGTGGCTACATGAAAGAGACTCCTGACTACTCCACATTATTCAGAGAAACTCCGAATGAGAGGCCACATGAAAAATACCCCTGACTATTCCACAGGTGTGTATTATTCAGTGAGACTCTGAATGAGGGGATAAAACATAATCCTGACTATATCCCCAGGTGTGTACATTTAGTGAGGCTCTCAATGAGTGGCCATATGAAAAAGACTTCTCACTATTCCGCAGGTGTGCATTATTCCATGAGGCTGTGAAACAGTGGCCATATGAAATAAACTCCTAATAATTCCCCAGATATATAATATTCAGTGAGGTTCTGAACGAGTTTTTATATAAAATAGTCTCCTTTCAGCTGGTGTGCATTACTCAATGAGGCTCTAAATGAGTGGCCATAAGAAATAGACTCCAGACTATATCACTGTGAAAGAGTAGCCATATAAAATGAACTCCTTATTACTCCACCTGTATGTGTTATTCACTGATTGTCTGAATGAGTAGCCTTATGACATTGGCTCCTAATTATTCTCCCTGTGTGCATTATTCAAATAGGTTCTTTATGAGTGTACGTACCAAATAGACTCCTGACACTTTCCCAGGTGTGTATTATTTAGTGAGGCCCAAAATGAGAGGTCATATGAAAGAGACTTCTCACTATCGCACAGGTGTGTATCATTCAGTGGGACACTTAATTAGTGGCTATCTTAAACAGTGTCCTGACTACTGCATAGGGATTTATTATTCACTGAAGCTCTGAATGAGAGGCCATATAAAAAAGACTCCTGACTATTGCCCCTTTGTGAATTAATCCATAAGGCTTTGAATGAGTGGTAGTATGGAATAAAATCCTGACGATTCCCCAGGTGTGTATCATTCAGTAAGGCACTGAATGAGTGACCATATGAAAGAGGCTCCTGACGATTACCCTGTTTTGCATTATTCAGGGTGGATCTGAATTATTGACCATGTGAAATAGACCTCCTGAGTATTCCCCAAGTCTCCATGATTCACTGATTCTCTGAGTGGCCATATAAAATAGACTCCTGACTATTCCCCAGTTGTGTATTATTCCATGGGCGTCCTACTGAGTGACCATGTGAAATAGACTTCTGACTGTTCCCCATGTGTGCATTATTCAGGGAGTCTCAGAATCGGGGGTAATATAAATTAGTTTCCTAAATGTTCCACAGACGTGCATTATTCACTGAGGCTCTGAATGAGTGGTAATGTCAAACAGGCTCATGACTATTCCCCAGGTGTGCATTATTCACTGAGGCGCTGAAAGAATGTACCTATAAAAGAGACACCTGACTATTCCCAAGCTGTTCATTATTCAGCTTGGCTCCCAATTACTGGTAATTGGGTAATAAGCAATCCTGACTATTCCCCAAGTGTGTATCATTCACTGAGGCTCTGAAAGAGTGACCATATAAAATAGACCATTGACTATTCCCAAAGTGTCTATTATTTACAAGAGAATCCTCAGTACTCCCTACGTGTGCAGTATTCACTGAGGCTCTGAATGATTGGCAATGTGAAGTAGACTCTTGACAATTCCACAGGTGTGTATCATTCAGTGAGGCTCTGAATGAGTGTCCATATGAAAGAATCCTCACTTATCCACCGGTGTGCATTACTCTATGAGATTCTGAATTAGTGGCCATATGACTGTTCCACAGGTGTGTACCATTCAGTGAGGCTCTGAGTGGCCATGTTAAAGGGATTTTTGAATATCTGCAAGGAGCTTATTGCTCAGAGAGGCTCTGAATGAATGGCTATATCAATTAGGCTGCTGATTACTCCACAGGAGTGCATTATTCAGTGAAGCTCTGCATGAGAGGCCAGCTAAAATTGTCTCCTGACCATTTCCCTGGTGTGTATTGTTCACTGAGCTTCTGAATGTGTAGCCAATTGAAACACGCTCCTGAGTATTTCCCAGGTGTGTGTTATTCACTGAGGTTCTGTATGAGTTGCCATATGAAATCGACTCCTAACAATTCCCCAGGTGTGCACTACTCCCTGAGGCTCTTATTTATTGGCCATATGAAATAGACTCCTGACTCTACCCCATGTGAGTATTATTCAGAGAGGCTCTGAAAGAGTGTCCATATGAAATACACTCCTGTCTATTCCCCAGGTGTGCATTATTCACTGAGGTTTTGAATGAGTTTCAATATGAAATACATTTTGACTATTCTCCAGGTGTTTTTTATTAGCACAGTCTCTGAATGAGGAGCCATATGAAATAGACTTCTGACTATTCCACAGTTGTATATTAATCACTGATGTTCTGAATGTGTCCCCATGGAAAATAGACACATGGCTACTCCACAAATGTGCCTTCTTCACTGATACTCTGAATGAATGGCCATGTGAAAGAGATTCCAAAATTATTTCTGGTATGCATTATTCAATGAGTCTCTGAATGAGAGGGCACTGTAAATAAACTCCTGACAATTCTCCAAACTTGCACTATTTGGAGGGCTCTGAATGAGTGGTAATATGAAATAAAGTAATCAATATTCCCCTGGTGTGTATTATTAACTGAGGCTCTAAAAGAGTGTCCATATGAAAGATAAACCTATCTATTCTCAAGATGTGCATTATTCAGTTTGGTTCTTAATCACAGGTCATGTGGAGTAAGACACTGATTATTCCCCAGACATGTATCATTAACTGAGGTTCTTAATGAGTGGCCATATGATATAGAGACTTGAATATTCCACATGTGTGTATTATTCACTGAGGCTCTTAATGAGGGGTAATTTGAAATAGAATCCTCAGTACTCTCCAGGTGTGCATTATTCTCTGTGGCTCTGAATGTGTGAAAATATAAAATAGACTGCTGACTGTTCTGCAGGTGTGTACCATTCAGTGACGCTCTGAATAAGCGGCCATATGAAAGAGAATCCTGACTATTCCAAACGTATGCATTATTCAGTGAATGTCTAAATGAGTTACCATAAGAAATAGAATCCTGACTATTACCCACGTGTGTATTAATCACTGAGGTGCTGAATCAGTGGCCATATGAAATAGATTGCAGAGTACTCCCGAGGTACGCATTATTCACGAAGGCTGTGAATCAGTGGCCATGTGAAATAGACTTCTGAATATTCCCCATCTGTGCATTATTAAGGGAGGTTCTGAAAAAGTATCCCTATCAAATAGATTTCTGAATATTCCCCAGGTGTGGATTATTCACTGAGGCTATGAATGGGAGGCAATGTGAAATAGACTCCTGATTATTTCTAGGTGAGTTTTATCCACATGGGCATTGAATGAGGGGCCATGCGAAATAGATTTCTGTCTATTTCACAGGTGTGTATGATTCACTGAGGTTCTCAATGTGTGGCCAAAGGAAATTGACACGGGACTACCCCACATGTGTACATTACACACCGAAGCTCTGAATGAATGGCCATATGAAAGAGACTCCAAACTTTTCTCCAGGCATTATACAATGAGGCTCTGAATGCAGCCATAAGACGTAGACTCCTGATAATTCCCCAGGTGTGTATTACTCAGTGAGACTCAGAAGAAGGCGCGATATGAAATAGACTTCTCACTATTCTACAGGTATAGGTTATTCAGTGAGTCTCAAAATGGATGTCCATATTAAATAGAATCCCGACTGTTCCCCACCTGTGTATCATTCAGTGAGGGGCTGAATGTGTGGCCATATGACATACATTCTTGAGGACTCAACAGGTGTTTATTGTTCACTTAGGCTTTGAATGAGGAGCAATATGAAGTAGACTCCTGACTATTTCCAAGGTGTGTATAATTCACTGAGCCTCTGAATAATTGGCCTGAAGAAATAAACACCTGGCTATTATCCAGGTGTGTATTATACAGTGTGGCTCAAATTGAGTGGCCATATAAAATAGACCTCTCAGTACTCCATAGGGGTGAGTTATTCAGTGAGACTCTGAAAGAGTGGGCATATGAAATAGACTGCTGACTATTCCTCTGGTGTGCATTAGTCACTGAGGCTCTGAATGTGTGACCATTGAAAAACGAATTCTCACTATTCCCTAGGTGTGTATTTTTCACTGAGTCTCCGAATGAGTGGCCATTCTAAATCAACTGACAATTCCCCAATTTTGCACTACTTCGAGAGGGTGTGAATGAAGGGCAATGTTAACAAGACTCCTCAGTATTCCCCTGGTGTGTATTATTCACTGAGGCCCTAAAAGAGTGTTTCTATCAGACTCCTTACTATTCACATGGTGTGTATTATTCAGTTTGGCCCTCAATACAGGTCGTATGAAATAGAATCCTGATTATTCTTCAAGTGTGTGTCATTCACTGAGGCTCTGAATAAGTGGCCATATAAAATAGACCCTTGACTATTCCTCAGGTGTGTATTATTCACTGAGACTTTGAATGAAGTGTCATTTGAAATAAAATCCTCAGTACTCCTCAGGCGTGCATGATTCACTGAGGCTCTGAATGAGTGTCTATATAAAATAGTCTCCTGACTATTCACAGGTGTGTACCATTCAATGAGGCTTTGAATGAGTGGCCATATGAAACAGAACCCTCACTATTGCAAATGTGTGCATTATTCAGTGAAGGTCTGAATGAGTGTCCATAAGAAATAGAATTGTGACTATTCCCCTGGTGTTCATTATTCACTGAGGTGAGAAATGAGTGGCCATATGAAATAGATTGCTGAGTACTCGCCAGGTATGCTTTGCACTATTTACTAAGGCGTTGAGTCAGTGGTAATATGAAATAGAAACCTATATATCCCTGAGGTGCATATTATCCAGGAGGCTCTGAATGAGTAGCTATATCAATTAGGCTCCTGCCGATTGCATAGCAGTGCATTATTCAATGAAGCTCTGAGTGGGAGGCCAGATGAAATTGACATTTGGTCCTTCCCCAGTTGTGTATAATTCACTGATCCTCTTAGTGTATGCTTAATTGAAATACACTCCTGAGTATTCAGCAGGTGTGTCTTATTCACTGAGATTCTGTATGAGTTGCCATAAGAAATAGACTCCTGACAATTTCCCAAGTGTGCACTATTCCCTAGGAATCTCAGTGAGTGGCCATAGGAAACAGACTCCTGACTCTCCCCAATGTGTGTATTCTTCAGGGAGGCTCTGAATGAGTGTCCATATGAAATAGACTCCTGACTATTCCACAGGTGTGCATTATTCACTGAGGCTCTCAATAAGTGGCAATATATAATAGATTCCTGACTATTTCCCAGATGTGTATTACTCACTCAGCCTCTGAATGAGGGGCCTTATGGAAGAGACTTCTGACTATACCACATGTATGTATTATTCACTGATGTTCTGAATGTGTGGACAAAGCAAATAAGCACCTGGCCACTCCACAGGTGTGCATTCTTTACTGATGCTCTGTATGAATGGCCATATGAAAGAGACTCCAAATTTTTCTCCAGGTATATATTATTCAATGAGGCTCTGAAGTAGAGGCCATACGAAATTTACTCCTTACAATTCCGCATGTGTCAATTTTTCCGTTAGACTCGGAAATGGGTTCTATAGGAAATAGACTCCTCAGGATTTCTAGACATACATAATGCACCGAGGCTCATAATTTTGTTCATATTCAATAGAATCCTGACTGCTCCCCACGTGTGTATCATTCAGTGAGGTGCTGAATGAGTGGCCATATGAAATAGAATTCTGAGTACCCAACAGGTGTGCATTGTTTAGTGAGGCTGTGAATGAGAGAGCCCACATAATAGACTCCTGAGTATTTTCAAGGTGTGTATTATTCACTGAGGCTCTGAAGGGGTGTTCATATAACATAGCCTCTCAATTAATGTCCGGGTGTGCATTATTAAATGAGGCTCTCAATCAGTGGTCATATGAAATAGAATCCTGACTTTACCAGGTGTGCATCATTCAGTAATTCTCTAATTGAATGGCCATATGGCATTGACTCTGATTATTCCCTATGATTCAGGGGGTATGATTCAGTGTGTATATTTAATATGGTCTCTCGTTAAGGGCCTTAATGAATAATAGACCTCTGGGAAATAGGGGTTTACTTCAAATTGACTTTTCTGAATTTGCCTTGCCTTAGACAATATTGCCTTGCCTGCAAATAACTTTCCCTGTCTTGTCTTCCCTTGCCTTGCCTGAAATTGCCTTTCCGGAAATTGCCTTGTCTGAAATTTTCTTGCCTTTCATTGCCAGGAATCGCCTTGCCTGATATTGCCTTGCCTTCCATTGCCTTTCCTTGCCTAGAATTGCCTTGCCTAGAATTGCATTTCCTTGCCTTAACTTGCCTTTCTTTACTTTGTTTTCCCTTTAATTGCCTTTGCTTGCCTTAACTGGAAGTTTCTTGCCTGAAGTTCCTTGCCTTTTCTGGTCTTGTCTTGCCTGAAATTGCCTTGCCTTGCCTCAAATTGCCTTGCCTCAAACTGCCCTGCTTTGCCTTGCTTTTCCTTACCTCGAATTACCTTTCCTGAAATTGGCCTGCCTTGCTTTGTTTTGCCTTGCTTTGTATTTTCTTGCCTGGAATTTTTTTGCCTAGTTGTGAATTTTCTTGCATTTCCTTTCCTTGCTTAGCCTGAAATTGAACTGTCTGGAATTCCCTTGCTTTGGCTTTCCTTGGCTTGCCTGGTATTACCTTGCCTAAAATTTCCTTGCCTTCCCTTGCGTTGTCTGGAATTTTCCTGCCTGGAGTTGCCGTGCTTTGCCTTTCCTGGCCTGAAATTGCCCAGCCTGCAATTGCTCTGCCTTGCCTTGCCTTGCCTGGAATTGCCTTGCCTTACTTTGCCTTGCCTGCAATTTTCTTGCCTTGTTTTACCTGGAATTTACTTGCCTGAAATTGCCTTGCATTGACTTGCCTTTCCAGAAATTTTCTTGCCTGAAATCACCCTTTTCTGCCTCCCTGGAATTGAGATGACTTATTTGGCCTTGCCTGATTTGCCTTTTTTGGAATTGCCTTGCCTTGTCTTGACTAAAGTTGCCTTGCCTGGAATGGCCCTGCCTTTCCTTTCATAAAATTGCCTTGCCTGAAATTGCCTTGTCTTGCCTTGCCTTGACTGGAATTGCCTTTCCTGTAATTGCCTAGCTGCGAATTGCCTTGCCTTGCCTTTTATTGCCTTGCCTGGAGCTGCCTGGCCTTGATTAGTGTTGTCTTGCCTTGCCTTTGTTTGCCTTTCCTTGCTTTGCCTAGAATTGCCTTGCCTGAAATTGCCTTGTTTTTCCTTGTCTGCACCTTCTTTGCTTTGCCTTTTCTTGCCTTGACTGACATTTTCTTGCCTTGCCTGGACCTTTTTTGCGTTGCCTTGCTTTGCATTGCCTGGAATGGCCCTTCCTGGAATTGCCTTGCCTTGGTTTCCCTTGCCTTGCCTGTAATTACCTTGCCTATATTTGCCATGCCGTGACTTGCCCTTAACTGACCTGCCTTACATTACCTTGCCAGAAATTTTTCTGCCTGAAATTGTACTTCCTTGCCTTCCCTTGCGTAGAATTGCCTTGCCTTGCCTTGCCTGGAATTGACTTTCCCGGAATTGCCTTGCATTGCCTTGCCATTTCTTGCATGAAACTGCCATGCCTCTAGTTGTCTGTCTAGACTTGTCTTACCTGGAATTGCCTTGCCTTGCCTTGCGTTGCTTGGAAGTGCCTGGAATTGCCTAGCTTGAAATTGTCTTGCCTTGCCTTGCCTGGAATTGTCTTGCTTGAAATTGACTCTGTTTCTTTGACTTGCATTGCCTTGCCATGCCTAAAATTGACTTTTTAAAAATTGCCTTGCCTTGCCTTGACGTGCCTTGCCTTGCCTTGCCTAAAAGAGCCTTGCCTGAAATTACCTGCCTGGCTCTCCCTGGAATAGCCTTGCATGGAATTGCCTTGTCTTACCTTGTCTTGACTGGAGTTGCCTTGTTTTAAATTGCCTTCATTGTATTTCCTCGCCTGGAATTGCCTTGCCTAGAATTGCCTTGCCTTGCGTTGCCTTACTTTGCCTTGACTGTAATTGCCTCGCCTTACACTGCCTTGCTGTGCCTGAAATTGCCTTGCATAGAATTGCATTGCCTTACCTTCTCTTACCTTCCCTGGGATTGCCTTGCCTCAAATTGCCTTTACTTACTTTGCCTGTAATTACCTTGTCTGGAATTGCCTTGCCTTGTCTTGCCTTGCCTTGACTGGAATTGCCTTGTCTTGCCTTGCCTGAAATCGCCTAGTCTGGAATTGTCTTTGCTGCAATTGCCTTGCCTGGAATTGCCTTGCCTTGCCTGTAATTTGCCTTGTTTTTTATTGCCTGGAATTGACTTACCTGCAATTGCTCTGCATTGCCTTGCCTTTTCTTGCATGGGATTGCCTTTCCTGGAATTGTCTTGCCTGAAATTGCCTTGCCTGGCCTTGTATTTCCCAGCCTGAAATTGCCTTGCCTCAAATTTTCTTTTCTGAAATTGCCTCTTTTGCCTTACCTTTTATTGACTTGCGTTGCCTTGCTTTACCTAAAATTGACTTTCCTGAAATTGCCTTGTGTTGCCTTGCCCTGCCTAAAAGAAACTTGCCTAGAATTGCCCTACATTGCTTTGCCCTGCCTTGCCTAAAATTGCCTTGTGAAGAATTGCCCTACATTTCATTGCCTTGCTTTGCCTTGCCTAGCCTTAAATTTTCTTGCCTGGAATTGCCTTGCCTTGCCTTGCCTGGAAAGTCCATGCTTGGAATTGCTTTGCCTTGCATTGCCTTGCCATTCCTGGCTTTTTCTTGCCTGGAATTGCCCTGCCTTGCCTTTCCTGGAGTAGCCTTGTGTGGAACTACCTTGGCTTGCCTTGCCTTGACTGGAGTTGCCTTGTTTTGAATTGCCTTGCCTTTTCTCACCTGGAATTGCTTTGTCTATTATTGCCTTTCCTTCCCTTCTTTGGAATTACCTTGTTTGCAATTGCCATGCCTTGTCTTGGCTATAATTGCCTTTCCTTGCCTTTCCTTGCATAAAATTGCTCTGCCTGAAATTGCATTGCCTTGCTTTGCCTTGCCTGGAATTGCCTTGACTTATTTGTCCTTCCCTGGGATTGCCTTTTCTGGAATTGCCTTGCCTGAAATTGCCTAGCCTGTTACTGCCTTTTCTTGCCTTGCCTGGAGCTGCCGTGCCTTTTCTGAATTTGCCTTTCCTGGAATTGGCCTGACTTGCATTACGTGGAATGGCCTTGTCTTGCATTGCCTTGCCTTGTCTGGAACTGCCTTGCCTGAATTCGCCTTGTTTTGCCTTTCCTTTCCTTGCCCTTCCTTGCCTAGAATAGACTAGCCTAAAATTGTCTTGCCTGTAATTGCCTTGTTTTTTCTTGCCTTGACTTTATTTGCTTTGCCTTTCCTTGCGTTGCCTGCTATTGCCTTTCCTTGCCTAGAATTTTTTTGCATTATCTGGCTTTTACTACCCTGGAATTGCCCTGCCTGGAATCGTTTTGCCTTGGCTTGCCTTGCTTTGCCTGCAATTGCTTTGCCTAAAATTGCAGTGCCTTGCCCTACCTTGCCTTCCCTGGAATTGCCTTGCCTCCAATTGCCTTTCTTTGCCTGGCCTGTATTTACCTTGTCTGGAATTGCCTTGTTTTGTCTTGTCTTGCCCTGCCTGGAATTGACTTGCATTGCCTTGCCTGAAATCGCCTTGCCTGGTATTGCCTTTCCTGCACTTGCCTTGTCTGGAATTGCCTTGCTTTGCCTTGCCTGGATTTGCCTTACCTTTCTTTGCCTTGAATTGACTTTCTTGCAATTGCCTTGCATTGCCTTGCTTCTTGCATGGGATTGACTTAACTGGAATTGTCTTGCCTGGAATTGCCTTGCCTTGCCTTGGGCTGCCTTTTCTTGCCTTGACTTGCCTTGTCTGGTCTTTTCTAGCCTGGATTTGCCTGGCCTTTCCTTGCCTGGAATTGCCTCTTTGGTTCTTTCCTTGCCTTGCTTTACCCTGCATTGCCTTGCCGTGCCTAAAATTGTCTTTATTGAAATTGCCTTGTGTTGCCTTGCCTTGCCTGGCCTAATAGAGCTTTGCCTAGAATTGCCCTAAATTGCCTTGCCCTGCTTTGACAGGTAATTGCCTTCCCTGGAATTTTGCTGCCTTCCCTTGACTTTCATTGCCTAGCCTAGAATTGCCTTGCCTTGTTTTGCCTGAAATTTCCTTGCTTGGAATTGCCTTGGATTGCAATGCCTTACCTTAACTTGCTCTTCCTTGCCTGGTATTGCCCTGCGTTGCTTTCTCTGGAATAGTCTTGCGTGGAATTGCCTTGTCTTGTTTGCCTTAACTGTATTTGCCTTGTTTCTATTTTCCTTGCTTTGCCTTTACTCGCCTGAAATTGCCTTTTTTGAATTGCCTTTCCTTGCGTTGCCTTACCTTGACGTGACTGAAATTCGCTTGCCTGGAGTTTCCTTGCCTTGCCTTAGCTAGAATTGCCTTGCCTGGAATTGTCTTTCCCTGCCTTGTCTTGCCTTGCCTTTCCTGTAATTTGTTTACCGGCAATTGCCTTTACTGTTATAGCTCTGCCTTGCCTTGCTGAAAATTGTGTTGCCTTGCATTGCCTTGCCTTGCCTTGAATTGGATTGTCTAGAAATGTATTGCCTTGCCTTACCTTGGCGTGACGGGAATTGCCTTACCTCAAATTGCCTTTACTTGCCTTGCCTGGAAATACCTTGTCTGGAGTTGCCTTGCCTTGCCTTGCCTGAAATTGCCTTGCTTGGAATTGTCTTGCCTTGCCTTAGCTGGAATTTTCATGCTTGGAGTTTTCATGCCTTTTTGGAAGTTTTCTTGCATTGCCTTGCCTTGCCTAGCCTGATATTGCCCTATCTGGAATTGCCTTGAATTGGATTGCCTTGATTTGCCTGGAATTGCCATGACTAGAATTACCTTGGCTTCCGTTGCCTTGTCTGGTTGCCCTGCCTTGCTGATCATTAACTGAAATTTCCATGCCTGAAATTTCCCTGCCTTGTTTTGCCTGTCCTGGAATTGCCTTGTTTTGCCTTGCCTTGCCGTGCCTAAAATTGACGTTCCTGAAATTGCCTTGCTTTGCCTTTCCGTGCCTAAATGAGGTTTGTCTGGAATTGCCCTACATACCCTTGCTCTGCCTTGCCTGAAATTACCTTGCTCCTAATTGCCCTGCTTGTCTTGCCTTGCCTGGAATTTTCTTGTGTGGAATTGCCTTGCATTGCATTTCCTTGCCTTGACTGAAATTGCCTTGCATGGAATGTCCTTGCTTTGCCTTGTCTGCGCTTTCCTTGCCTGGAATTTCCTTACCTAGAAATTGTTTTGCCTTGCCTTGTCTTGCCTTGCCTGAAATTGCCATGCCTGAAATAGCCTTGCATTGGTTGGAATTGCCTTGCCTTTCATTGTCTTGCTTTTCCTGGAATTGCCTGGCCTTGTCTTGTCTGGAGTTGCCTTTTCTGGAATTGCCTTGCCTTGCTTTACCTGTAATTGCCTTGCCTGAGACTGATTTTTTTGCTTTCTCTTGTTTTAATATTCTGGGAATTACCTTTCTGGCAATGGTCTTGCCTGGAATTGCCCTTCCTTGAGTTTCCTTGAGTTCACTTCCCTGGAATTAACTTACCTGTCCTTACCTACAGTTGCTTTGCCTGGAATTTCCTTTCTCTGCCTTGTCTTGTCTTGACTTGCCTTGCCTGGAATTGCCTTTCCTGGAATTGCATTGACTAGAATTACATTGCCTTGCCTTGCCTGGAATTTTCTTGCCTTGCCTGGAATTGCCTTGCATTGTCCTGATTTTCCTTGCCTGGAATTGCCTTGCCTTGCCTCCCTGAAATAGACTTGCATGAAATACCTTGTCTTGCCTTGCTTTGACTGGAATTGCCTTGCTTCAAATTGCCTTGCCTTGCCTTTACTCTCCTTGAGTTGACTTGCCTAAAAATGACTTGCCTTGCCTTGCCTTGCCTTGACTGGAATTGACTTTCCTGGAAAAACTTTTCCCGACCTTGTATTGTCTTGTCTTGCCTGGAATTGCCTTGCCTATAATTGCCTTGCCTTTCCTTTTCTGAAATTGCCCTGCCTGGAGATGCCCTGACCTTGATTTGCCTTGTGTGAAATTGCCCTGCCTGGAATTGACCTTCCTTGCCTTGCCTTGCCTGGGATTGCCTTGCTTTGCCTTGCCTTGCCTTGCCTAGAATTACATTTCTTTATTTTACCTTGCCTTGCCTGGAATTGCCTTCCTTGCCTTGCCTGGTATTAACTTGTATGGAGTTATCTTCTTTTTAATTGCCTTGACTTGCCTTGCCTGAAATTGCCTGTCCTGAAATTGTCATTTTTTTGCCCTTTTTGACTTCCTTTGAATTGTCTTTCTTGAAATTTTCCTGCCTTCCCTTGCCTTGAATTGCTTTGCCTGGAATTGCCCTGCTTCACCTTGCCTTTCCTTACCTAGAATTATCTTGCCTGGAGTTGGCCTGCCTTGTTTTGTTTTGCCTTCCCTGAAATTTCCTTGCCTGGAATTGCCATGCCTTGCATTGCCTGGAATTGCCTGGCCTAGAATTGCCCTGCCTTGCCTTCATTTGCCTTGCCTGGAATTGCTTTGCCTGGAATTGCCAGAAATTGCCTTGTTCGGAATTTCCATGACTTGCTGAAAATTTTCTTGCATTGCGTTGCCTTGCCTAGCCTGGAATTGCTAGTCTGAAATTGCCTTGCCATGGCTTTCATTTCCATGCCAAGAACTGCCTTGCCTAGAATCGCCTTACCTTTCCTTCCCTTGTGTGGCATTGCCCTGTTGGAAATTACTCTGCCTTGACTAAAATTGCCCTGCCTGGGATTGTTCTTCATTGCCTTGTCTTTCTTAAAATTGTCTTGCCTTGCCTTGCTATGCCTAAAATTGACTTTCCTGAAATTGCCTTGCATTGCCTTTCCTTGCCTAAAAGAGCCTTGCCTGGAATTGCCCTACATACTCTTTCCCTGCCTTGACTGGAATTGCCTTGCTAAGAATTTCCATGCCTTGCATTTCCTTGCCTTAATTTTCTTTGCCTTGCCTTGGGTTGCCTAGAATTGACTAGCCTGGAATTGCCTTGCCTGCAATTGCCTTGCCTTGCCTTACATGGAATTGCCTTGCCTGAAATTGTGTTGCATTGCCTTGCTTTTTCTTGCCTGGTTTGCCCTGCATTGCTTTCCCTGGAATAGCCTTGCATGGAATTGCCTTGTCTGGCCTTGCATTGACTGAAATTTCCTTGCTTTGAATTTTCTTGCCTTGCCTTTCTTCACAAGGAAATGCCTTGCCTTGCCATGCATTTCCTTGCCTTGCCTTTCCTGTAATTGTCTTGCCTTGCCTTAGCTGGAATTGCCTTGCCTGGAAATACCTTTCCCTGCCTTCACTTGCCTTGCCTTGACTGGAATTGCTTTTCCAGCAAGTGCCTTGCCTGGAATTGTTTTGCATCACATTGCTAGAAATTGCCTTGCCTTTCATTGCCTTGTCTTGCCTGGAATTGTCTTGCCTAGAATTGCATTGCTTTGTCTTACCTTGCGTTCCCTAGAAATGCCTTGCCTAGAATTGCCTTTTCTTTGCCTTGACTGGAATTACCCTGTCTGGAATTGCCTTGCCTTGTCTTGCCATGCTTTGACTGGAATTGTTTGCCCTTGTCTTGCCTGAAATCACCTTGCTTGGAATTGCTTTTCCTGCAATTGCCTTCCCTGGAATTGTGTTGCCTTGCCTTGCCTGGATTTGCCTTGCCTTTCCTTTTCTGGAATTGACTTTCCCACAGTTGCCTTGCATTGCCTTGCCATTTTTTTCATGGGATTGCGTTGCCTGGAATTGTCTTGCCTGGAATTGCCTTGCCTTGCCTTGGGTCGCCTTGCTTGCCTTGACTGGTATTGTCTAGCCTGAAATTGCCTTGCCTTGTTTTGCCTAGAATTGCGTTGTCTGAAATTGCATATTTTTGCCTTGTCTTCCCTTGCCTTGCCTTGCGTTGCCTTGCCATGCCTAAAATTTACTTTTTTGAAATTTTCTTATGTTGTCTTGCCTTGCCTAAATGAGAGCCTTGCCTAGAATTTCCCTACATTGACTTGCCCTGCCTTGCCTTCAATTTCCTTGCCTAGAATTGCTCTGCATTTTATTGCCTTGCCTTGCCTAGCTTCGAGTTGCCTTGCCTGGTTTGCCTTGCCTTGCCTTGCCTTGCCTTGCCTTGCCTTGCCTGGAATTTAGTTGCTTGAAACTGCCTGGCTTTGCATCGCCTTGCCTTGCCTTGCTTTTTCTTGCTTGGAATTCCCCTGCCTTGCCTTGTCTTGCCTGAAATTGCCTTGCCTACAATTTCCTTGCCTAGCAATACCTGAAATTTGCTTGCCTGGAATTGCCTTGCATTGACTTGCCTGGCCAGAAATTTTCTTGACTAGAATTGCCTTGCCTTACCTTGCCTTGTCTTGCCATCCCTGGAATTGCCTCGCCTTTCTTGGTCTTGCCTAAAATTGCCCTTCCTGAAATTTCCTTGCCTTACCTTGCCTTGACTGAAATTGCCTTGCTTGCCTTGCCTGAATTTGTCTTTCCAGGAATTTCCCTGCCTTGCCATACATGGAATTGCCTTGCCTGTTATTGCCTTGTCTTGCCTTGCCTTGCCTGAAATTTCCTTCTCTTCAATTGCCTAGCCTGGAATTGTCTTGCCTTGCCTTGATTGTCTGGAACTGTTTTGCCTGGATTTGCCTTGTGTTGACTGGCCTTGCCTTGCCTTGCCTATAATTGCCTTGCGTGGAATTAGCTTGCCTTTCTTTGTCTTGAATTTCTTTGCCTTGCCTTTTCTTGCCTTGCCTTGCCTTGCCTGAAATTTTTTAAAGTTGCCTTGCTTTGCCTAGCCTGGAATTGCCTTGCCTGGAATAGTTTTGCCTTGGCTTGCCTTGCCTTGCCTGGAATTTGCCTTGTCTTGTCTTGCTCCAAAATAACCTGCTTTTCATTAACTTGCCTGAACTTTACCTGCCTGGAGTTGCACTGTTTTGCCTTGCCTTGAATTGTATTTCTCGGAATTGCCTTGCATTGCCTTTTCTTGCATGGGATTGCCTTGCCTGGAATTATCTGGCTTGAAATTGTCTTATCTGGAATTGCCTTGCCTTTCTTGTGTGGCCTTGCATTGCCGGGAATTGCCTAGCCTGAACTTGCCTTGCCTTGTCTTGCCTTGAATTGCCTTGCCTGTATTTACCTCTCCTTGCCTTGGCTTGCCTTGCCATGTCTAAAATTGAATTTCCTAAAATTGCCATATGTCGCCTTGCCTTACCTAAAAGAGCCTTGCCTGGAATTGCCCTACATTGCCTTGCCATGCTTTGCCTGGAATTTCCTTCCCTAAAATTGAGCTGCCTTCCGTTTTCTTGCCTTGCAGAGTCTAGAATGGCCTTGCCTGCAATTGTCTCACATTGCCTTGCCTGAATTTTTTTTGCTTGGAATTGCCTTGCCTTGCCTTGCCTTGCCTTGCCTTGCCTTGCTTTTTGTTGTCTGGAATTGCCCTGCCTTACCTAAGCTGGAATTAACTTGCCTGAAATTGATTTTGACTGCCTTGTCGTGCTTTGCCTTGCCTGGAATTGCCTTACCTTTCCTTGACTAAAATTGCCCTGCCTCGAATTGCCATTCTCTGCCTTTCCTACAAATACCTTTTCTGGAATTACCTTGCCTGCCCTTCCTATCCTGGAATTGCCCTGTATGGAATGTTCTTGCCTTGGCTTGCCTAGTCTTGCCTTCAATTGCCTTGCCTAGAATTGTGTTGTTTTTCGTTTTCTGAAATGTATCTGTCTGAAATTGTTCTGCCTTGCGTTTCCTTGCCTGTAATTGGCTTGTTTTCCCTTGACTTGCCTTGCCTGGAATTGCCTGGCCTAGAATTGCGTTGCCTTTCCTTACGTGGACTTGCCTGGAATTGCCTTTCTTTGCCTTGCCTAAAGATACCTTGTTTGGAGTTGTCTTGCCTTTATTTGCCCTGACTTGACTTACCTGAAATCGCCTTGCCTAGAATTGCTCTTTTCTGGCTTTTCTTGCCTTACCTCAAATTGCCTCGCTTGAAATTTCCCTGCCTTGACTTGCCTCGAATTGCTTTGCCTGGAATTTTTCTGCTTTGCCTTGCCTTTCTTTACCTCGAATTACCTTGTCTTGAAATGGCCTGCTTGCCTTGTTATTTTTTTTGCCTGAAATTGCCTTGCCTGAAATTGCCACACCCTGCCTTGTCTGAAATTGCCTCACCTACAATTTCTTTGAATTGCCTGGCTATGAATTCCCTGGCTATGAATTCCCTGGAATTGCCTTGCCTGGAAATACCTTTTCCTGCCTTGTCTTGCCTTGCCTTGCCTGGAATTGCCTTTCCAGCAATTGCCTTGCATGGAGTTGCCTTGCGTTGCATTGCCAGGAATTGCCTTGCCTGAAATTGCCTTGCTGAAATTGCCTTGTCTTGCCTAGAATTGCATTGCCTTGCCTTACTTTGCCTTGCTTGAAATTGCCTTTCCTCGCCTTGCCTGGAATTTCTTTATCTGGAATTGCCTTGCCTTCCCTTGTCTTGCCTTGCCTGGAATAGCGCTGTCTTGCCTTGCTTTGCCTAAAACTGCTCTGCCTGGAATTGCCCTGCCTTGCCTTTCCTTGCCCTGTTTTGTCTTGCCTTGCCAAGAATTGCATTGCTTTACCTTACCTTTCCTTGGCTGGAATTTCCTTTCCTTGCCTTGTCTAGAATTATCTTGTCTCAAGTTGTCTTCCCTTTACTTGCCTTGACTTGCCATGCCTGAAATCGCCTTGCTTGGAATTGCCATTTATTGCATTTCCTTTCGTTGCCTCAAATTGCCTGGCTTGAAATTTCACTGCCTTCCCTTACCTCAAATTGCTTTACCTGAAATTGCCCTGCTCGGCCTTGCTCTTTCTTATCTCAAATTACCTTGCCTGGAATTGGCCTGCCTTTCATTATTTTGCCTTGCCTGGAACTGCAATGCGTTCACTTGCCTGGAATTGCCTTGCCTTGCCTGACTTTGCCTTGCCTGTAATTGCCTTGCTTGGAATTGCCTTTCATTCCCTTGCCTGAAATTGCCTTGCTTAAAATTTCCATGCCTTGCTGGAAATTTTCTTGCATTGTCTTGCTTTGCCCAGCAGGGAATTGCCCTTTCTGGAATTGCCTTGCCTTGTCTTGCCTTGTTTTGCATGAAATTGCCTTGCCTGGAATTGCCTTGCCTTGTCTTGCTTTGTCTGAAATTTGCCTTGCCTGGAATTTCCGTGCCTGGAATTGTGTTGCCTTGCCTTACCTGGAATTGCCTGGCCTGAAATTGTCTTGTATTTCCTTGCTTTTCCCTGCCTGGAATTGCCCTGCATTGCCTTCCCTGAAATAGCCTTGGGTGGAATTTCTTTGTCTTGCCTTGCCTGGACTGGAATCGCCTTGCCTTGCCTGACCTCAAATAGCCTTCCCTGAAATTGCCCTTTTTTCCCTGTTTTGCTTTACCTCGAATTACCATATTTGAAATTTGCCTTGCCTTGCTTGAATTGCCTTGTCTGGAATTTGCCTGCCTTGTCTTGTTTTGCTTTGCTTGGAATGCCCTTGCCTGCAATTGCCATACTTTGCTTTGCCTGAAATTGCGGTGCCTGAAATTTTCTTGCCTTACCAGGAGTTTTCTTGCATTGTCTTGCCTTGCTTAGCCTGGAATTGTCCTGTCTGGAATTGCCCTGCCTTGTCTTTCCTTGCCTGGAATTGCCTTGTTTTGCCTTGCCTTGCCTTGTCTTGCCTGAAATTGCCTGGCCTACAATCGAGTTGTCTTTCCATAATTTGCCTTACCTAGAATTACCTTTTTTTGCCTTGCATCAAATTTTCTTGTCTGGAATTGTCTTCCCTTTAGTTCCCTTGACTTGCCTTGCCTGAAATTGCCTTGCCTAGAATTTTCCTTTTCTGGCTTTCCTTGCCTTGCCTCTAATTGCCTCACTCGGAATTTCCCTGACTTTCCTTGCCTCTAATTCCTTTGCCTGGAATTGCCCTGCTTTGCCTTGCCTTTCTTTACCTCAAATTACCTTGCCTGAATTTGGCCTGCCTTGCCTTTTATTGCCTTGTCTGAAATTGCTTTGCCTGGAATTGTCATGCCTTGCCTTGCCTAAAATTGCCTTGCCTACACGTTCTTTGCATTGCCTGGCTATGCATTGCATGGAATTGCCTTGTCTGGAAATTCCTTTCCTTGCCTTGTCTTACGTTGCCTTGCCTGCAATTGCCTTTCCAGCAATTGCCTTGCCTGGAATTGCCATGTCTGGTGTTGCCCTGCCTGAATATTTTTTTTGTTTGGAATTGCCTGGCATTACATTGCCTTGACTTGTCTTGAATTTCCTTGCCTGGAATTTCCTTGCCTTGCCTTGCCTTGCCTTGACTGGAGTTGCCTCATTTCGAATTGCCTTACCTTTCTTCGTCTGGAATTGCCTTGCCTAGAATTGCTTTGCCTTGCATCTCCCTCTTTTGCATCGACTGGAATTGCCTTGCATTGCCTTAGCTATAATTGCCTTGCCTACAATTGACTTTTCCTGCCTTGTCTTACTTTGCCTTGCATTTCTGGCAATTGCCTTGCCTGGAATTGCCCTGCTTTGCGTTGCAAAAACTGCTTTGTCTTACATTGCCTTGCCTTACGTTGCCTTGCCTTGCCTGGAATTGATTTTCCTAGAATTGCATTGAATTGCCTTATTTCGCCTTGACTGCAATTGCCTTGCCTCGAATTGCCTTTCATTGTCTTGCCTAGAAATACCTTGTCTGGAATTGCCTTGCCTCGCCTTGCCTTGCGTGGATTTTCCATGCCTTGTTGGAAATTTTATTGCATTGCATTGCCTTGCCTAGCCTGGAATGGCCCTGTCTGGAATTGCCTTGCTTTGGATTGCCTTGCCTTGCCTGAAATTGCCTTTGCTAGAATTGCCTTGCCTTGACTTGACTTGGCTTGACAGGTCTGGAATTTTCCTGCCTAGAATTTCCCTGCCTTGCTTGCCTAGCCTGAAATTGCCCTGCCCAGAAATGCTCTACCTTGTCTTGCCTTCTGTGAAATTGTTTTGCCTTGCCTTGCCTTGCCATGCCAAAAATTGACTTTCCTGAAATTGCTTTGTATTACCTTGCCCTGCCTAAAAGAACCTTGCCTGGAATTTCCCTGCATATTCTTGCCATGCCTTGCCTTGAATTGCCTTGCTTAGAATTGCCCAGCCTTCCCTTGCCTTGCCTTGCCTGGAATTTCTTGCTTTAAAGTGCCTTACATTGCATTGCCTTGCCTTGCCTGAATTAGCCTTGCCTGGAATGTCCTTTTCTTGCCTTGCCTTTTCTTGTCTTGCCTGGGATTTTCTTACCTGGAATTTTTGCCTTCCCTTTCCTTGCATTGTCTGACATTGCCTTGCCTGGAATACTTTTGCCTTGTTTTGCCTTGAACAGAATTGCCTTGCCCTGCTTTGTCTTGCCTTGCCTGGAATTGACTTGCCTGAAATTGCCTTGCCTTGCCTTGTCTGGAGTTGCCTTCCCTGGAATTGTGTTGCCTTGCCTCCTGTGAAATTGCCTTTCCTGGGATTGCCTTTCCCTACCTTCTCATGCCTTAATTTTTCGGGCATTGCCTTCTCATCAATTGCCTAGACTGAAATTGACTTGCTTGAATTTCCTGGAGTTGCCTTCCATGGAATTGCCATGCCTTGCCTTACCTAAAAGTGCCTTGCCTGAAATACTCTTTCTCTGTCTTGTCTTGCCTTGCCTTGTCTGGAATGTCTTTCCTGCAATTGCCTACCTATGATTTCATTGCCTTGCCTTGCCTGGAATTGCCTTCCCTATAATTGCCTTGCCTGGCATTGCCTTGTGTTGCCTTGCCTTGACTTGCCTTGCCTTCCATTGCCTAGAATTGCCTTGGCTGGAATTGCCTAGCCTGGAGTTGTCTCACCTTGCCTTACGAGGAATTTCCTTGCCTGAAATTTCCTTGCATTGCCTTGGTTTCCCTTGCCTGGATTTGCCCTCCCTTGTTTTCCCTGGAATAGCCTTGCATAAAATTGCATTGTCTTGCCTGACCTTGGCTGAAAGTGCCTTGCTTTGAATTGCCTTGCCTTGCCTTTTCTTGCCTGGAATTGTCTTGCCTATAATTCCCTTGCCTTGCGTTGCGTTGCCTTGCCTTGCCTTGCCTTGACTGGAATTGCCTTGCCTGGAGTTGCCTTGCCTTGCCTTACTTGCCTGGAATTGCCTTTCCGTCAATTGCCTTCCCCAGAATTGCCTTGCCTTGCATTGCCAGGAATTGCTTTGCCTGAAATTGCCTTTCTTGCCTTGCATTGCCTTGTCTGAAATTGCCTTGACTAGAATTGAATTGCCTTGCCTTACCTTGTTTTGCCTGGAATTGTCTTACCTGGAGTTGTCTTGCCTTGCCTTACCTGGAATTACCTTGCCTAAAATTCCCTTGCATTGCCTTGCTTTTCCTTGCCTGGAATTGTCCTCCCTTCTTTTTGTTGAGATAGCCTTGCGTGGATTTGCCTTGTCTTGCCTTGCCTTGACTGGAATTGCCTTGCTTCAAAATGCCTTTCCTTACCTTTCCTCGCCTGGAATTGTCTTGCCTAGAATTGCCTTGCCTTGCCTTGCCTGGAATTGACTTGCGTTGCCTTAGCTGGAATTGCGTTGCCTGGAAATACTTTTCCCTGCCTTGTCTTGTCTTGCCTTGCATTGCCAGAAATTCCCTTGCCTAAAATTGCTTTGCCTTGCATTGCGTTGCATTGCTTGTAATTGCCTTGCCTTGAATTGCATTGCCTGGCCTTACCTTGCCTTGCCTGAAATTACCTTGCTTGGAATTGCATTTCCTTGCCTTGCCTGAAATTTTTTTGTCTAGAATTGCCTTGCCTTGTCTTGTTTTGCCTTGCCTGGAATTGCGTTGCCTTGCCTTGCCTGAAATAGCCTTGCCTTTAATTGCTTTTTTTTGCCTTGCCTTGCATCGAATTGCCTTGATTGGAATTACCCTGCCTTTCTTGCCTCGAATAGCCATGCCTGGAATTGACCTGTTTTGCCTTCTTTTGCCTTGCCTTGAGATATATTGCCTGGAATTTTTTGCCTTGCTGGAAATTTTCTTGCATTGTTCTTCCTTGCCTAGCCTGGAATTGCCCTGTCTGAAATTGCCTTGCTTTCACTTGCCTTGGCTTGCCTGGAATTTCCTTGCCTAGAATTCTCTTGACTTGCTTTGCATTGTCTGGAATTGCCCTGCTTTGCCTTGCCTTTCCTGAAATTGTCCTGCCAGCAATTGCCTTCCCTTGCCTTGCCTTGCGTGGAACTGCCTCGTCTTTCCTTGCCTTTAATTGCCTTTCATTTTCTAGAATTACCTTGCCTGTAATTGTCTTGCCTTGCCTTGCCTTCTTTTCCCTTGCCTTCCCTGTAATTGCCTTGAATTTCCTGGCCTTTCCTACAATTGTTTTTTTCTGAAAATTCCTTGCCTTGCCTTGCCTTGCCTGGAATTTCCTAGTCTTTAATTGCCTTGCCTGGAATTTCCTTGCCTTGCCTTACCTGGATTTGACATTCCTGGAATTGTTCTCCCTTATAATATGCGGAATTGCCTTTCATGGAATTGCCTTGTCTTGCCTTGCCTCGCCTTGCCCCAATTGCCTTTCCTGCAATTGCCAAGCCTGGACTTGCCTTGCCTTGCCTGGCCTTGCCTTGTCTGAAACTTCCTTGCCTGGATTTTCCTTGCTTCATCTTACCTTGCCTGGAATTGTCTTGTCTTGCCTGTCTTACCTTTCCTTTTATTATTTTTCTTGCTTTGCCTGGATTTGCCTTGTCTGGAATTGCTTCGCCTTTTCTTGTCTTGACTTTTTTTACTTTGCCTTTCCTTGCCTTGTGTCGTATTGCCTTGCCTTGCCTGGATTTTTTTTTGCATTGCCTTGATTTGCCTACTCTGGAATTGCCCTGCCTTGAATTGCCTTGCCTTGGCTTGCCCAGAACTGACCTGCCTTGCATTACCTTGCCTGAAATTTCCCTGCCTGGAATTGCACTGCCTTGCTTTGCCATGCCTGGAATAGCCTTGCCTTTCCTTGTCTGGAATTGACTTTCTTAGAATTGCCTTGCATTGCATTGCCTTTCCTTGCGTGGGATTGCCTTGCCTGGAATTGTCTTGCCAGGAATTGTCCTTCGTGGAATTGCTTTGTTTTGCCTTGCCTTTCGTTGCCTTGTGTTGCGTGGAATTGCCTATCCTGAAATTGCCTTGCTATGCCTTACATGGAATTGCCTTACCTGGAATTGACTCTCCTTCACTTGTTTTGACTTGCCGTGCCTAAAATAGACTTTCCTGAAATTGCCTTGCATTGCCTTGCCTTGCCTAATAGAGCTGCACCTGGAGTTGCCCTACATTGCCTGGCTCTGCCTTGCCTGAAATTGCATTGCCTAGAATTGCACTGCTTTTCCTTGCATTGCCTTGGCTAGCCTAGGAGTACCTTGCCTGAAATTACCTTGCCTTGTCTTGCCTGGAATTTTCTTGCAATGCATTTCCATGCCTTGCTTTGCTTTTCCTTGCCTGGAATAGCCCTGCCGTGCCTTTTCTGGAATAACCTTGCCTGTACTTGCCTTGTCTCGCTTTGCCTTGAGTGGAGTTGCCTTATTTTGAATTGCCTTGCCTTGCCTTTTCTCGCCTGGAATTGTTTTGCCTAGAATTGCCTTATCTTGCCTTGACTGAAATTGCCTTGACTTACACTGCCTTGACTTGCCTGGAATTTTCTTGCCTAGAATTGCATTGCCTTGCCTTACTTTGCCTTCCCTAGAATTGCCTTGCCTCAAATTGCCTTTCCTTGCCTCACCTGGAATTACCTTGTCTGGAATTGCCTTGCCTTGTCTTGCCTTGTCTTGCCTTGCCTTGCCCAGAATTTCCTTGGTTTGCATTTCCTGAAATCGTTTTGCCTGAAATTTCCTTTTTCACAATTGTCTTGCCTGGAATTGCCTTGCTGTGCCTGGAATTGACTTGCCTTGTTTCCTCTGACATTGACGTTCTTGCAATTTCCTTGCATTGCTTTGCCTTTTCTTGCATGGGATTGCATTTCCTGAAATTGTCTTTCATGAAATTGCCTTGGCTTGCCTTGGGTTGCCTTGCTTTGAATTGTCTTATATTCCCTTGCCTGGATTTGCCTTTAATGGAATTGCATCTTTTTGCCTTGCCTTGCCTTGCCTTCCCTTGCGTTGCCTTGTCGTGTCTAAAATTGACTTTTCTGAAATGGCCTTGTGTTGCCTTGCCTTGCCTAAAAGAGCCTTGCCTAGAATTGCCCTACATTGTCTTTCCCTGCCTTGCTGAAATTGCCTTGCCTAAAACTAGGCTGTCTTCCCTTGCCTTGCCTTGCCTAGCCTAGAATTTTCTTGCCTGGAAGTTTCTTGCTTGAAATTGCCTTTCATTGCATTGCCTTGCCTTGCGTTGCTTTTTCTTCCCTGGAATTGCCCTGCCTTGCCTTCTCTCGAATAGCCTTGCCTGGAATTGCCTTTTCTTGCCTTTACTTGACTGGAGTTTCTTTGTTTCGAATTGCCTTACCTTGCCTTTCCTCACCTGAAATTGCCTTCCTAGAATTGCTTTGCCTTGGATTGCCTTTCCTTGCCTTGACTGAAATTGCCTTGCCTTACACCGGCTTGCCTACCCTGGAATTGTTATGCATAGAATTGCATTGCCTTGACTTACCTCGCCTTCCATGGAATTGCCTTGCCTCGAATTGCTTATCCTTGTCTCTCCTGGAATTACCTTGTCTGGCATTGCCTTGCCTTGTCTTGCCTTGTTTGAAATTGCCTTGCATTGCATTGGCTGAAATCGCCTTGCCTGGAATTACCTTTCCTACAATTGTCTTGCCTGAAATTGCCTTGCCTTGCCTTGCCTTGCCTGGATTTATCCTGTCTTTTCTTTCCTGGAATTAACATTCCCGCAATTTCCTTGCATTGCCCTGCCTTTTCTTGCATGGGATTGCCTTGCCTGAAATTGTCTTTCATGAAATTGCCTTGGCTTGCCTTGGGTTGCCTTTCCTTGACTTGCCTCGAATTGTCTAGCCTAGAATTGCCTTGTTTTGCCTTGCCTGGAATTGTCTTCAATGGAATTGCCCCTATTTGACTTGCCTTGCCTTGTCTTGATTTGTGATGTCTTGCTGTTCCTAAAATTGACGTTCTTGAAATAGCCTGCGTTACCTTGCCTTGGCTTAAAGAGCCTTGCATAGAATTGCCCTACATTGCCTTGCCCTGCCTTGCTTGGAATGGCCTTGCCTAGAAATGTGCTGCATTTATTTGCCTTGACTTGCCTCGCCTAGATTCACCTTGCCTGGAATTGCCTTGCCTTGTCTTGCCTGGAATTTTCTTGCCTGAAATTTTCTTGCATTGCATTGCCTTGCCTTGCCTTGCTTTTCCTTGCCTGGAATTGCCCTCCCTTGCCTTCTTTAGAATAGCCTTGCCTGGAATTGTCTTGTCTTCCTTGTTTTGATTGAAGTTGCCTTGTTTCTAATTGACTTACTTTGCCTTTCCTAGCCTGGAAGAGCTTGCCTAGAATTGCCTTCTCTTGCGTTGTCTTCCCTTGCCATGACTGGAATTGTCTTGCATGGAATTGCCTTGCCTTGTCTTAGCTGCAGTTGCCTTGCCGAAAATTGCATTTCCCTGCTTGTCCTGCCTTGCCTTGCCTGGAATTTCCTTTCTGGCAATTGCCTTGCCTGGAATTGCTCTGCCTTGCATTGCCCATAATATCCTTGCCTGGAATTTTGTGGTCTCACATTGCCTTGCCTTGCCTAGCCTAGAATTGCTTTGCCTAGAATTGCATTGAATTGCCTTACCTTGGCTTAACTGAATTTGCCTTGCCTCGAATTGTCTTTCCTTGTCTTGCCTGGAAACACCTTGTCTGGAATTGCCTTGTCTTACCTTGCTTGGAATTTCCATGCCTTGTTGAAAAACTCTTGCATTCCCTTGCCTTGCCTAGCCTGGAATGGACCTGTCTGGAATTTTCTTGCCTTGGATTGCCTTGCCTAGCCTAAAATTGCGTTTGCTAGTATTGTCTTGCCTTGCCTTGCCTTGAGAGGAATTTCCTTGCCTGGAATTGCCTTGCCTGGCAATACCATTCCCTGCCTTTTCTTGCCTTGCCTTACCTGGAATTGCCTTTACAGCAATTGCCTTTCCTGGAATTTCCTTGACTAAAATTGTCTTGCCTTTCCTTGTCTAAAATTTCCCTGCCTGGAATTGCCCTGCCTTGCCTTGCCTGAAATTTTCGTTTTGCCTTGCCTCACCTTGTCTGGAATTGCTTTGACTAGAACTGGATTGCCTTAACTTACCTTGCCTTGTCTGGAATTGCTTTTCTTGCCTTGTCTGAAATTTCCTTGTCTGGAATTGCCTTGCCTCATCTTCTCTTGCCTTGCCTGGAATTTCCGTGCCTTGCCTTGCCTGAAATTTTCTTGTCTGGAATTGCTTTGCCTTGGCTTGGTTTGCCTTGCCTGGAATTGCCTTGCCTAAAGTTGTCTTCTGTTGCGTTGCCTTGCCTTGCCTTGTCTGGAATTGCCCTGCCTGGATTTGCCCTGCATTGCATTGCCTTGCTGGAAATTGCCTTGCCTGAAATTGCCCTTCCTTGCCTTGCCTTTCCTGGAATTACCTTGCCTTGCCGTGCCTAAAATTAATTTGGCTGAAATTGCCTTGCCTTGCCTTGCATTGCCTAAATGAGCCTTGCCTGGTATTGTCCTACACACACTTGCCCTGCCTTGCCTGGAGTTACCTTGCATTGCATTGCTTAGAATTGCCCTGCCTTGCTTGCCTTCCCTTGCCTTTTCTTGCCTTGCCTGAAATTTCCTTGCTTGAGATTGTCTTGCATTGCATTGCCCTGCCTTGCCTCGAATTGCCTTGTCTGGAATGTCCTTGCCTGTCCTTTCATTGCCTTGCCTGGCATTTCTGTACCTGGAATTTTTTTTGCCTTGCCTTGCTTTGCATTGCCTAGAATTGCCTTGCCTGAAATGGACTTGCCTTCTTTTGTCTTGATTGTAATTGCCTTGTTATGCATTGTCTTGTCTTGCCATATCTGGAGTTGCCTTTCCTGGAATTGCCTTGCCTTGCGTTACCTGAAATTGCCATGCCTGGAATTGCCTTTCCCTGCCTTCTCTTGCCTTAATTTTTCTGGAATTGCCTTTCTGGCAATTGCCTTGTCTGGGATTGCCCTTCCTTGCATTGCCTGGGTTTGCCTTCCCTGGAATTGCCTTGCCTTGCCTTCCCTGGAATAGCCTTGTGTGGAATTGCTTTGTCTTGACTTGCCTTGACTGCAATTTCCTTGCTTCAAATTGCCTTGCCTTGCCTTCCCTCTCCTCACCTGGAATTGCCTTGCCTAAAGTTGCCTTGCCTTGCCTTGCCTTGACTGGAATTGCCTTGCCTGGAATTCCTTGCATTTTCTTATCTTGCCTTGCCTGGAGTTGCCTTGCCTGCTATTGCCTTGTCTTGCATTGCCTTGCCTTGACTAGAATTTTCTTGCCCTGAATTGTCTTGTCTTGTCTTACCTGGAATTGCCTTGTCTGGAATTGTCTTGCATTGCCTTGCTTTTCCTTGCCTGGAATTGCCTTGCCTTCCCTGGAATTGCCCTGCTTGCCTTGATTTTCTTTATTTTAAATTACCTTAACTGAAATTGGACAGTCTTGTTTTATTTTGCATTGCCAGGAATTGCCTTGCCTGTAATTGCCCTGCCTTGCCTTGCTTGCAATTGCCCTGCCTGCAATTGTCCTTCCCTGCTTTGCCTTGCCTGGATTTGCATTGCCTGCAATTATTTTGCCTAGCCCTGACTGAAATGTACTTGCCTGGAATTGTCCTGCATTGACTTGCCTTGCCAAGAATTTTATTGCCTAAAATTGCCTTGCCTTGCCTGGTCTAACCTGGAATTGCCGTTTCTGGAATTTTCTTGCATTGCCTTGTCTTGCGTGGAATTGCCTATTCTGCAATTGCCTTACCATGCCTTGCCTAGAGTTGAATTGCCTGGAATTGCCTTTCCTTGCCTTGCCTTGCCTGGATTTGCCTTTCCTGGAATTGCGCTGCCTTGCCTCAAGTGGAATTGCCTTGCCTGGATTTGCCTTGTCTTGCCTTCCCTTGCCTGTAATTACCTTTTCTACGATTGCATATTCTGACATTGCCTTGCATTGACATGGCTTGTCAGGAATTTTCTTGCCTGAAATTGCCTTGCCTAAAATTTTCTTGCCTTGTACTGTATACAGGCAATCCCTGTAATTGCCGTTCCGGATTTCCTTGCTTTGTCTTACTTTATCTAGCCTGGAATTGCCCTGCTTTGCCTTCCCTGGAATAGCCATGCATAGAATTGCCTTGTTTTGCTTTCCGTTGACTGCAATTGCCTTGTTTCAAATTGCCTTCCCTTGCTTCCCTAGCCTGGAATTGCCCTGCCCAGAATTGCCTTTTCTTGCATTTCCTTGCCTTGCCTTGACTGGAATTCCCTTGCCTGGAATTGTCTTTCCTTGCCTTAGCTGAAATTGCCTTGCCTGGAAATACCTTTGCCTGCCTTGTCTTGCCTTGCCTTGGATAAAATTGCCTTTCTGTCAATTGGCTTGCCTGAAATTTTCTTGCGTTGCCTTGCCAAAATTTGCCTTGACTGAAATTGCCTTGCCTTGCCTGGAATTGCCTTGACTAGAATTCTATTGATTTGCCTTACCTTGCCTTGCTTGGAATTGCCTTGCCTGGAATTGCCTTTTTGCCTTGCCTGAAATTTTCTTGTCTGGAATTGTCTTGCCTTGCCTTGTCTTGTCTTGCCTGCCTGGACGTGCCTAAAATCTCCTTGCCTGGAATTTCCCTTATTTGCCTTGCCTTGCCTTACCTCTAATTGCCTTGCTTGGAATTTTTCTTCCTTGCCTTGCCTTGAATTGCCTTGCCTGGAGTAGCCTTGCCTTGCCTTGTCTTTATTGGAATTGCCTTTCCCTGCATTGTCTTTTCTGGCCTGGAATTGCCTTGTCTGGAATTGCCTTACCTTACCTTGTCTGGACTTGCCTTGCCTAGCATTGCTTTTCTTTGCCTTACGTGGAATTCTCATGACTGGGATTGCCTTTCCCTGCCTTCTCTTGCCTTAATTTTTCTGGAATTGCCTTTTCAGCAATTACCTTGGCTGGAATTGCCCTACCTTGCATTGCCTGGTGTTGCCTTCTCTGAAATTGCCTCGCTTTGCTTTTCCTAAAATTCCCTTGCCTGGAATTGCCTGTCTCTGCCTTGTCTTGCCTTGACTAAATTGTTTTTTCTGTAATTGCCTTGCCTAGTATTGCATTGCCTTTATTTGCCTTCCCTTACCTTGCCTTGCCTCGAATTGCCTTGCCTGGCAGTGCCTTGTCTTTTCTAGCATTGCCTTGCATTGCCTAGAATTTCCTTGCCTGGAATTGCCTTGACTGGAATTGCCTTGCCTGATATTGTCTTGCCTTGCCTAACCTGGAAATGTCTCGCATTGCCTTGCTTTTCCTTGCCTGAAATTACCCTGCCTTGCCTTCTGTGGTATAGCCTTCCGTGGAATTGCCTTGTCTTGTCTTGCTTTGACTGCAATTGTCTTCCTTCGATTTGCCTTGCCTTGCCTTTTCTCGCCTGGAATTGCCTTGTCTAGAATTGCCTTGCCTTCTGTTGCCTTGCCTTGCCTTGACTGGAATTGCCTTGACTGGAATTGCCTTGCGTTGCCTTAGCTGGAATTGCGTTGCCTGGAAATACCTTGTCTTGCCTAGCCTGAAATTCTCTTTCTGGCAATTGCCTTCCCTGGAATTGTCTTGCCTGAAATTGCCTTGCCTTGTCTTAAATTGCCTTGCCTTACCTTGCCTTGCCTCTAACTGCCTTGGCTGATATTGCCTTTTTTGCCTTGCCTGGAAATGCCTTGTCTGGAATTGCCTTTCCATGTCTTGTCTTGCCTTGCCTGGAATTGCCTTGCTATGCCTTGCCTGAAATCGCCTTGTCTGAATTGTCCTGTTTTGCCTTGCCTTGCCTTGCCTGAATTGCCTTGCTTGAAATTTCCATGCTTTTCCTTCAACGGAATTGCCCTGCTTTGCCTTGCCTTTGCTTACCTCGAATTGCCTTGCCTGGAATAGGCCCGCCTTGCCTTGTGTTGCCTTGCCTTGAATTTCCTAGCCTGAAATTGTTTGCCCATCCTTGAATTTTCTTGCGTGGATTTTTTTTTTTTGCTCTTTTGGAAATTTTCTTGCCTTGCCTTTCTTTGCCTAGCCTGGAGTTGTCATGTCTAGAATTGCCTTGTTTTGACTTGTCTTGCCTTGTCTGGAGTTGCCTTGCCTAGAATTGTCTTGTCTTCCCTTGCGTTGTCTGGAATTGCCCTGCTTTGCCTTGCTTTGCCTGGATTTGCCTCATCTGCAATTTTTTTTGCCTAGCCTTCCCTGGAAATTGCTTGCCTGGAATTGCCTTGTGTTGACTTGCCTTCCCAGAAATTTTGCCCCTGAAATTGCCTTGCCTTGCCTTTTCTTGTCTTGGCTTGCATGGAATTGCCTTGTCTTTCCTGGTCTTGCCTGGAATTGCCTTTCCTGGAATTTCCTTGACTTTCCTTCCCTTGTCTGGAAATGCCTAGCCTGGATTTGCCTTGCCTTGCCTTGGGTTGCCTGGTCTGGAATTGACTTGCCTTGCCTTGCCTGGATTTGCCTTTCGTGAAATTGCCCTGACTTTCCTTACGTGAAATTGACTTGCCTAAAAACGCCTTGTCTGGAATTGCCTTTCCATGTCTTGTCTTGCATTGCCTGCAATTGCCCTGCCTTAACTTGCCTTGCCTTGCCTAGAATTGACTTGCCTTCCCTTGCTTTGCCTGGATTTGCCTTAGCTGCAATTTCCTTGCTTAGCCTTGCCTGGAATTTACTGTCCTGGAATAGCCTTGTATTGACTTTTCTTGCCAGGAATTTTCTTACCTGAAATTGCTTTTTCTTGTTTTGCCTTGCCTTGCCCTGCATTGCCTTTCCTTGCCTAGAATTGCCTTTCCTGGAATTGTCTTGCCTGGAATTGTCTTGCCTTGCCTTTACTGGAATTGCCTAGACTGGAATTGCCTTGCATTGCCTTGATTTTCCTTGACTGGAATTGCCCTGCCTTGCTTTCCCTGGAATAGACTTGCGTGGAATTGCCTTTTCTTGCTGTGCCTTGACTACAATTACCTTGCTGCAAATTGCCTTGCCTTGCCTTTCCTCGCTTGGAGTTGGCTTGTTTAGAATTGTCTTTCCTTGTGTTGCCTTTCCTTGTCTTGACTGGAATTGCCTTGCCTGGAATTGTCTTGCCTTGCCTTTGCTGAAATTGTCTTCCCTGGTAAGACCTTACCCTGCCTTGTCTTGCCTTGCCTTACCTGGAATTGCCTTCTGGCAATTGCCTTGCCTGGAATTCCCTTGCCTTGCATTGCTAAAAATTCCCTTGCCTGATATTGCCTTGCACAAAATTGCCTTGCCTTGCCTGAAACTGCCTTGCATAGAATTGCATTGCCTGTAATTACCATTCCTTGGAATGGTAATTGCCATTCCTGTTATTACCTTTCCTTGGCTTGACTGGAATTTCATTGTCTGGAATTGCCTTGCCTTGTCTTGTCTTGCGTTGCCTGGAATTGCCTTTCCTTGCCTTGCCAGAAATCGTCTTGCTTGAAATTGCCCTTTTTTTTGCCTTGCCTTGCCTTGCCTCGAATTTCCTTGCTTGGAATTTCCCTGTCTTGCCTCGAATTGCCTTGCCTGGAATGCCCTGCTTTGTTTGACTTTTCATGCATCAAATTGCCTTGCCTGAAATTGGCTTGCCTTGCCTTTCTTTGGCTTGTTTTGAATTCCCTTGATTGGAATTTTTTTGTTTTGCTGGGAATTTTCTTTCATTACCTTTTCTTGCCTAGCCTGCAATTGCCCTCTCTGGAATTGCCTTGCTTTGGCTTGCCTTCCCTTGCCTTGCATTGTCTGAAATTGCCCTGCCTGAAATTGCCCTGCCTTACCTTGCCTTGCCTAAAATTGCCCTGCCTGCAATTGCCCTGTTTTACCTTGCCTTGCCTGGAATTACCTTGCCTTCCTTTGCCTCGACTGGATTTGCCTTAGGTGCAATTTTCTTTCTTAGCCTTGCCTGTAATTTACTTTTTTGAAATTGCCTCGTATTTACTTTCCTTGCCAGAAATTTTCTTGCCTGAAATTGCTTTTTCTTATTTTTGCCTTGACTTGTTTTGCTTTGCCTTTCCTAAAATTGCCTTGTTTGTAATTGCCTTGCCTGGAATTGTCTTGCTTTGCCTTCGCTGGAATTGCCTGAAATTTCCTTGCATTGCCTTGCTTTTTCTTGCCTGGAATTACCCTGCCTTGCCTTTCCTAAAATAGCCTTGCGTGGAATTGCCTTGTCTTGCCTTGCCTTGCCTTGCCTTGACTACAATTACCTTGTTTGGAATTTCCTTTCCTTTCCTTTCCTCGCCTGGATTTCTTTTGCCTAGAATTGCCTCATCTTGCCTTCCCTTGCCTTGCCTTGCCTTGCCTTGCCTTGCCTTGCCTTGCCTTGCCTTGCTTTGTCTGAACTTGCCTTGCCTGGAATTGTCAAACTTTGCATTAGATGGAACTGCCTTGCCTGGAAATCCCTGTCCCTGTTTTGTCTTGTCTTGCCTTGCCTGGAATTGACTTTCCAGCAATTGTCTTGCCTGGTATTGCCTTGCCTTCCATTGCAAAGAATTGCCTTGCCTCAAATTGCCCTACCTTACCTTTCATCTTATTGCCTTTTCTTTAATTACATTGCCTAAAATTGCATTGCCTTGCCTTACCTTGCCTTGCCTGAAATTGCCTTTCCTTGCAGTGCCTGAAGTTTCCTTGTCTGGAATTGCCTTGTCTTGTCTTGTCTTGCCTTGCCTGGAATTACCTTGCATTGAAATGCCTGAAATCGCCTTACCTTGAATTTCCTTTTTCTGCCTTTCCTTGCCATGCCCAGAATTGCCCTGCTTGAAATTTTTTTGCCTTGCCTTGCCTCTAATAGCCATTCCTGGAATTGCCCTGCTTTACGTTTCCTTTTCTTTCCTTTTCTCAAATTGCCTTGCGTGGGATTTGCCTGCCTTGCTTTGTTTTGCCTTGCCTTGAATTAACTTTCCTGGAATTATTTTGCCTTGCTGAGAATTTTCTTGAATTGCCATTCCTTGCATAGCCTAAAATTCCCCTGTTTAAAATTGCTTTGCTTTGGATTGCCTTGCCTTCCCTGAAATTGCCTTGCCTAGAATTGTCGTGGCTTGCCTTGCCTTCCCTGGAATTGCCTTGCCTCGAATTGTCTTTCCTTGACTTGCAATGTCTGGAATTGCCCTGCCTTGCATTGCTTTGCCTGGAATTTCCTTGACTTGTCTGGATTTGCCTTGCCTGCAAATTACTTGCCTAGCCTTTCCTGGAATTTCCTTGCCTAGACTTGCCTGAAATTTACTTGACTATAATTTCCTTGCATTGACTTGCCTTGCCAAAACTTTTGTTGCCTAGATTTGCCTATCCTTGCCTTGCTTTGTCTTGCCTTACCTGGAATTGCCTTGACTTTCCTGACCTTGCCTGGAATTACTTTTCCTGAAATTTTCATGCTTTGTATTGCCTTGCCTGGATTTGCCTAGCCTGAAAGTGCCTTGTTTTGCATTCCCTGGAGTTGTCTTTCCTGGAATGTCTTGCCCTGTATTGCCTGGATTTGCCTTTCCTGGAATTGCCCTGCCTTAAATTATGTGGAATTGCCTTGCCTTGAATTGCCTTGACTTGCCTTGCCTTCCCTGAAATTGCCTTTTCTGCAATTGCCTAGGCTAGAGTTAACTTGCCTTGCCAAAAACTGCCTTTCTTGCCTTGTCGTGACTTGCCTTGCCTATCCTAATCTTGCCTGGCCTAGAACTGCCTTGCCTGTAGTTGCCATGCCTGGAATTGTCGTGCCTGGAATTGCCTTGCCTTTTCTTGTTTTGATTTTCTTTGCCTTGCCTTTTCTTGCCTTGCTTGGACATTTTTGCATTCCCTTGCTTTGCCTAGCCTGGAATTGCCCTGCCTTTAATTGCCTTGACTTGGCTTGCCTTGCCTTGACTTGGCTTGCCTTGCCTTCCCTGGAAACTTTTTTTCTATAATTGTCTTGCGTTGTCTTGCTCGGAACTGACCTGCCTTGCATTACATTGCCTGAAACTTCCATGCCTGGAATTGCACTGCCTTCCCTTGCCCTGCCTGGAATTGCCTTTCATTTTTTGCCTGGAAATAAATTTTCTAGAATTGCCTTGCAGTGTCTTGCCTTTCTTTTATTTTATTTTTTTCGTTTTATTGCGTTTTAGGTTTTGGGGCACATGTGCAGAACATGTAAGATTGTTGCATGGGTACACACGTGGCAGTGTGTTTTGCTGCCTTCTGCCCCTTCACCCATATTTGGCATTTCTCCCCATGCTATCCTCCCCGCTCCCCACGCTGTCCCTCCCCTATTTCCCCCAATAGACCCCAGTGTGTAGTACTCCCTTCCCTGTGTCCATGTCTTCTCATTGTTCATCACCCGCCTATGTGTGAGAATATACGGTGTTTCATTTTCTGTTCTTGTGTCAATTTGCTGAGAATGATGTTCTCCAGATTCATCCATGTGCCCACAAAGGACACGAACTCATCATTTTTGATTGCTGCATAATATTCCATGGTGTATATGTGCCACATTTTCCCAGTCCAGTCTATCGTCGATGGGCATTTGGGTTGGTTCCAGATCTTCGCTATTGTAAACAGTGCTGCAATGAACATTTGTGTGCATG
>JAPYYA010000475.1:0-30629 GCA_028533165.1 Leontopithecus rosalia | reverse complement strand
AGTCTTTTGGATATATACCTAGAAATGGGATTCCAGGGTCAAGTGAAATTTCTATTTATAGGTCCTTGAGGAATCCCCACACTGTCTTCCACAATGGTTGAACTAATTTACACTCCCACCAGCAGTGGAAAAGGGTTCCTATTTCTCTGCATTCTCTCCAGCATCTGTTGTCTCCAGATTTTTTAATGAACGCCATTCTAACTGGCGTGAGATGGTATCTCAATGTGATTTTGATTTGCATCTCTCTAATGACCAGTGATGATGACCATTTTTTATATGTTTGTTGGTCTCTTGTATGTCTTCTTTTGTAAAGTGTCTTTTCATATCCTTTGCCCATTTTTGGATGGGCTTGTTTGCTTTTTTCTTGTAAATCTGTTTGAGTTTTTTGTAAATTCTGGATATCAGCCCTTTGTCAGATGGGTAAACTGCAAATTTTTTTTCCCATTCTGTTGGTTGCCGATTCACTCTAGTGACTTTTTCTTTTGCCATACAGAAGCTGTGGAGTTTGATGAGGACCCATTTGTCTATTTTGGCTTTTGTTGCCAATGCTTTTGGTGATTTGTTCCTGAAGTTTTTGCCTACTCCTATTTCCTGAATGGTTTTGCCTAGATTTTCTTTCTTTCTTGCATGAGACTGCCTTGCCTGGAATTGTCTTTCCTGGAATTGCCTTTTCTTGCCTTTCATTGCCTTGTGTTACCTGGAATTGTCTAGCAGAAAATTGCCTTGCCTTGCCTCGCCTGGCATTGCTTTGCCTGGAATTGACTCTCCTTGCCTTGCTTTGCCTTGCCTTGCCTAAAATTGAATATCCTGATATTGCCTTGAGTTTCCTAGCTTTTCCTAAAATAGCCATGCCTGGAATTGCCCTACATTGCCTTGCCCTTCTTTGCTGGAATTCCCATGCCTAGAAATTCACTGCATTCCTTTGCCTTGCCTTGCCTAGCTTAGAATAGGCTTGCCTTGAATTGCCTTGCTTTGCCCTGTCTTGAATTTCAATGCTTGAAATTGCCTTCCATTGCCTTGCCTTGCCTTTCTTTTCCTTTTCTGGAATTTTCCTGCCTTGTCTTCCCTGGAATATCCTTGTCTGTAATTGCCTTGTCTTGCCTTACCTTGACTGGAGTTGCCTTGTTTCAAATTGCCTTGCCTTGTCTTTTCTGACCTGGAATTGCCTGGCCTTGAATTGCCTTGTCTTGTGTCGCCTTATCTTGCCTTGACTAAAATTGCCTTGCCTTGCCTGAAATTTCCTTGCCTTGCCTGGAATTGCTTTGCTTTAAATTACATTGCTTTGCCTTAGTTTGCCTTCAATAGAATTGCCTTGCCACGAATTGCCTTTTTTTGCCTTGCTTGGAATTACTTTGTCTGGAATTGCCTTGCCTTGTCTTGCCTTCCCTTACCTGGAATTGCCTTGCATTGCCTTGCCTGAAATCCCCTTGCTCGGAATTGTGCCTTGCCTGAAATTGCCTTGCCTTGCCTTGCCTTGCCTGGATTTTCTTTGCCTTTCCTTGCCTGGTCTTGGGTTGCCTGCAATTGCCTTGCATTGCCTTGCCTTTTCCTGAATGGGAATGCCTTGCCTGGAATTTTCTTGCCTGGAATTGCCTTGCCTTGCCTTAGGTTGCCTTGGTTTTTTTGCCTGGTAATGCCAAGCCTGGAATTGCTTTGCCTTACCTTGCCTGAAATTGCCTTTTTTTGCCTTGTCTTGCTTGGTCTTGCCTTGCCTTGTGTTGCCTTGCCATGAGTAAAATTGACCTTGCTGAAATTGTCTTGCATTGCCTTGCCTTGCCTAAAAGAGCCTTGCCTAGAATTGCCCTACATTGCCTTGACCTGCCTTGCCTGGAATTGCCTTGACTAGAATTTCACTGCATTCCCTTCCGTTGCTTGCCTTGCCTGAAATTTTCTTGCATTACATTGCCTTGCCCTGCCTTGCTTTTCCATGTGTGGAATTGTCCTGCCTTTTCTTTCCTGAAATAGCCTTGCCTGGAATTGCCTTGTCTTGCCCTGCCTTGAGTGGAGTTGCCTTGTGTCGAATTCCATTGCCTTTCCTTTTTTCATCTGGAACTGCCTTGCCTAGAATTGCCTTGCCTTGCATTGCCTTGCCTTGCCTTGATTGGAATTGCCTTGCCTTGCCTTAGATGAATTGCCTTGCCTGGAAATACGTTTTTTTGCCTTGTCTGGCCTTTGCCTTGCCTGGAATTGTCTTTCCGGAAATTGGCTTGCCTGGAATTGTCTTGCATTGCATTGCCAGGAATTGCCTTGCCTGAAATTGTCTTGCCTTACCTGAGATTGCCTTGCCTAGAATTGCATTGCCTTGCCTAACTTTGCCTTGCCTGGAATTGTGTTTCCTTGCCTTACCTGGAATTTTCTTTTCTGGAATTGCCTTATCTGGAATTGCCTTACTTTGCCTTGCCTGAAACTTCCTTGCTTGAAACTTCCTGGCCTTGTTGAAAGGCCTTCCTGCCTTCTTTCATTGCCTTGCCTTGCCTAGCCTGGAATTTTCTGTCTTAAATTGCCTTTCCTTGGCTTGCCTTGCCTTGCCTGGAATTGTCTTGCCTATAATTGCCTTTCCTTGTCTTGCCTTGTCTGAAATTGTCCTGTCTGAAATTGACCTGCCTTGCCTTGCCTTGCCTCAAGTTACCTTGCCTGGATTTGCCCTGCTTTCCCTTGCATGGAATTTTCCTGCTTTGAATTCCTTTCTTTACCTCGATTTGCCTTGCATAAAATTGGTCTGCCTTGCCTTTTTTTGCCTTGCCTTGAATTCCCTTGTCTGGAATTCTTTTGCCTTGCTAGCAATTATTTTGCATTGGCTTTCCTTGCCTAGCCTGGAATTGCCCAGTCTGTTATTGCCTTGCTTTGGCTTGTCTTGCCTTGCCTGGAAGTGCCTTAACTAGAATGGTCTTGCCTTGCCTTGCGTTTTTTGTAATTGCCCTGCCTTGCCTTGCCTTTCCTAAAATTTCCCTGCCAGCAATTGTCCCGACTTGCCTTGGATTACCTGGAATTGCCTTGCCTTGCCTGGATTTGCCTTGCCTGCAATTTTCTTGTCCATTCTTGCCTGGAATTTACATGACTGGAATTGACTTGCCTTGACTTCTCTTATTAGGAATTTCCTTTTCTGAAATTCCCTTGCATTGTCTTGCATTTTTTTGCCTCAAAATGCCTAGACTTTCCTGGTCTGGCCTGGAACTGCCTTTCCTGGAATTTTCTTGCTTTGCCTTGCCTTGCCTGAAATTTTCTAGATTGGAATTCCCTTTTCTTGCCTTGCCTGGAGTTGCCTTGCCTTACTGTGCCTAGATTTGCCTTTCCTGGAATTGTGCTGCCTTGTCTTACGTGGAATTGCCTGCCTGTAATTTCGTTGTCTTTCATTGCCTTCCGTGGCATTGCCATTCCTGCAATTTCCTGGCCTGGAATTATCTTGCCTTGCCTTGCCTGGACCTTCCTGTCCTAGATTTGCCTTGTCTTGACTTGTCATGCCTTGCCTTGCCATTCCTTGCCTTGCTTGACTGGCATTGCCTTGCGTTGCCTTGCCTTTACTTTTTTGCCTTGCTTTTCCTTGTCTTGCCCGGTATTGCCTTGCCTTGCCTGAATTTTTTTTGCATTGCCTAGCTTTGCCTAGCCTGGAATTGCCCTGCCTGGAATTGATTTGTCTTGGCTTGCCTTTCCTTTTGTTGAATTGCTTTTTCTATAATTACCTTGCCTTGTCTTCCCTGGAACTGACCTGCCTTGCATTATTTTGCCTGAATTTTGCTGCCTGGAATTGCACTGTTTTCCTTGCCTTGCCTGGAATTGCCTTGCCTTTCCTTATCTGGAATTGACTTTTCCAGAATTGCCTAGGACTTCCCTGCCTTTTCTTACCTGGCATTACCTTACATGGAATTGTCTTGCCTTGCTTTTCCTTGCTTGGAACTGCCCTGCCTTGCTTTCCCAGGAATAGCCTTGCGTGGAATTGCCTTGTCTTGCCTAGCCTTGACTGGAGTTGCCTTGTTTCGAATTGCCTATCTTCCCTTTCTTCGCCTATAAATGATTTGCCAAGAATTGCCTTGCTGTGTGTTGCCTTACTTTGGGTTGACTGAAATTTCTTATCTTGCATTGCCTTAACTTGACTGGAATAACCTTGCCTAGAATTGAATAGCCTTGCCTTGCCTTGCCTTCCCTGGGATTGCCTTGCCTTGAATTACCATTCCTTGTCTTATCTGAAATTACTTTGTCTGAACTTTCTTTGCTATGTCTTGCCTTGTCTTGCCTCTAATTTTCTTCCGTGTAATTGCCTTTTCTTGCTTTGCCTTGTCTAGAATTGTCCTGCCTGGAATTGCCCTGCCTTGCCTTTCCTTGCCTAAAATTGCCCTGCCTGGAATTGTCCTGCCTTTCTTTGCCTTTCCTGGAATTGCCTTGTGTTGCCTTGCCTTGCCGGGCCTAAAATTGACTTTCCTGAAATTGCCTTGCACTGCCTTTCCTTGCCTAAAAGAGTCTTGCCTAGAATTTGCCTATACAACCTTGCCCTGTCTTGCCTGAAAATGTCTTGCTTAGAATTGCCCTGCTTTGCCTTGCCTTGCCTTGCTTTATCTTTCCTTGCCTTGTCTTGCCTGGAGTTGACTTGGCTGGCATTGTTTTGTCTTGCCTTGCCTTGCTTTACCTTAACTTGCCTTGCATTGACAAATTGCCTTGCCTAAAATTCTCTTTTCTTATCTTCCCTGGAATTGCCTTGCATTGCCTTGCTTTTCCTTGCCTGGTATAGTTCTGCCTTCCCTTCCCTGGAATAGCTTTGCGTGGAATTGCCTTGTCCTGCCTTGTCTTGACTGAAATTGTCTTGCTTAGAATTGACTTGCCTTGCCTTTCTTCGCCTGGAATTTTTTATTCTAGAGTTGCTTTGTTTTACATTTTCTTGCCTTGCCTTGAAGGACATTGCCTTGTCAGGAATTGTTTTACCTTGCCTTAGCTGGAATTACTTTGCCTGGAAATACTTTGCCCAACCTTGTCTTGCCTTGCCTTGCCTGGGATTGCCTTTCCGGCAGTTGCCTTGCCTGGGATTGCCTTTCCGGCAGTTGCCTTGCCTGGAATTGCCTTGACTTACATTGAATGGAATTGCCTTGCCTGAAATTGCCTTTCCTTGAATTGCCTTGCCTTGCCTGAAATTGCCTTGCCTACAATTACATTGCCTTGCCTTACTTGCCTTGACTGGAAAGTCCTTTCCTTGCCTTGCCTGCAATTTTCTTGCCTGGACCTGCCTTGCCTTGTATTGTCTTGCCTTGCTGGAATTGCCTTGTCTTGTCTGATATCGTCTTGCCTGGAATGGCCCTTTTTTTGCCTTGGCTTGCCTTTGTTGCCTCAAATTGCCTTGCATGAAATTTTCCTGCCTTGCCTTGCCTCGAATTGCTTTTCCTTGCCTTGAATTCCCTTGCCTGAAATTTTTTTGCCTTACTGGGAATATATTTGCATTGCTTTTTCTTGCCTAGCCTGAAAATGCCCTGTCTGGAATTGCCTTGCTTTGCCTTCCCTTGCCTTGGATTGCCTTTGCTGGATTTGCCTTTTTTTGGAATTGCCCTGCCTTGCGTTACGTGGAATTGCCTTGTCTTGCCTTGCCTTTTTTGGAATTATCTTCCCTGTACTTGCCTAGCCATGAATTTCCTTGCCTTGCCTTGCCTGGAGCTGCATTTTCTGGATTTGCCTTGTATTTCTTTGTCTTGCCTTTCCTTGTCTTTATTGCCTCGAATTACCTTGCCTGGAATTATCTTGCCTTTCTTTGCCTTGACTTTCTTTGCATTGCCTATTGCCTTGCCTAGCCTGGAATGTTTTTGATTTGCCTTTCTTTGCTTAGCCTGGAATTGCTTGCCTGAATTTGTTTTGCCTTGGTTTACCATGCATTGCCTGTAATTGCCTTTCCTTGCCTTTTCCATAAATGACCAGCCTTGTATTACCTTGCCTGAAATTTTCCTGCCTGGAATTGCACTGCCTTGCCTTGCCTTGCCTGAAATTTTCTTGCCTTTTCTTCCCTGGAATTGCCTTTCCCGGAATTGCCTTGCATTGCCTTGCCTTTCTTTGCATAGGATTGTCTTGCCTGAAAATATCTTGCCTTGCCTTGCGGTGCCTGGAATTGCCTAGCCTGAATTTTCTTTGCCTGGGACTTCCCTGCTTGGCACTGCCTTACATTGCATTGCCTTGCCTTGCCTTGACTGGAATTGCCTTGCCTGGAATTGCCTTGCCTTGGCTTAACTGGAATTGCCTTGGCTGGAATTGTTCTTTTCTGCCATGCCTTGCCATGCCTTACCCTGTCTGGAATTGCCTGACCTTGCCTTGACTGGAATTGCCTTGCCTTGAATTGCTGTTTATTGCCTTGCCTGGAAGTACCTTGTCCGTAATTGCCTTCCCTTGCCTAGCTTGTAATTGCCCTATCTGGTATAGCCTTTCCTTGCCTTTCCTTGCCTTGCCTGGAATTGCTTTCACTAGAATCGCTTTGCCTTGCCTTTCCTTGTCTGGAAATACTCTACCTGGAATTTCCCTGCCTTGCCTTGCCTTGCTTGAAATTGCCCTGCCTGTAATTTCCCTGCCTTGTCTTGCCTTTTTAAAAATTGCCTTGCCTTGCCTTGCGGTGCCATACCTAAAATTGACAGTCAAAATTGCTTTGTTTTGCCTTGCCTTGCCTAAAAAAGACTTCCCTGAAATTTCCTTAAATACACTTGCCCTGCCTTGCCTGAAATTGCCTTGCATAGAATTGCCCTCCCTTGCCTTGCCTTCCATTGCCTTGCCTTGCCTTGCCTTGCCTTTCCTTGCCTGGAATTGCCTGCTTGGAATTTCCTTGCATTGCTTTGCCTAGCCTTGCCTGAAATTGCCTTTTCTGGAATGTCCTTTCCTTGCCGTCCCTTTTCTTTAATTGCCTGGAATTTTCTTACATGGTTCTTTTTGCCTTATGTTGCCTTGCATTGCATTGCCTGAAATTGCCTTGCCTGAAATAGACTTCCCTAGCTTTCCCTTGATTGGAATTACCTTACCCTGCATTGTCTTGCCTTGCCTGGAATTGCCATACCTAAAGTTGCCTTGCCTGGCCTTGTCTGGACTTCCCTTTTCTGGAATTGCCCTGCATTGCCTTAACTAAAATTGCCTTGCATAAGATTGCCTTTTTATGCCTTATCTTGCGTTAATTTTCCTGGAATTGGCTTTCCGGTAATTGCTTTCCCTGCAATTGCCCTGCGATGCATTTCCTGGAATGCTTTTCTGGAACTGCCTTGTCTTGCCTATCCTAAAATTGTCTTCCATGGAATTGCCTTTATCTGCCTTTTCTTGCCTTGCCTTGCCTGGAATTGCCTTTCCTGCAATTGTTTTTCCTAGAATTGCATTGCCTTGCCGTGCCTTGCCTTACCTTAACTTTCCATCCTTGGATTTGCCTCACCTGTCACTGTCTTGCCTTGCCTTGCCTTACCTTCCCTTCCCTAAAATTGTTTCACCTGTCACTGACTTGCCTTACCCTTTCTTACCTTGGTTGTCTTGCCTAGAATTGCCTTGCCTGAATTTGCCTTTCCTGAAATTGTCTTACTTTGCCTTTTCTGGAATTGCTTTGCATTGCCTTGCTTTTCCTAGCCTGGAATTGCCCTCACTTGCCTTCTCTGGAATAGTCTTGCGTGGAATTGCCTGTCTTGCCTTGCTTTGACTGGAATTGCCTTGCATCAAATTGCCTCACCTTGCCTTTCCTCGCCTGAAATTGCCTTGCCAGAATTGCCTTGCCATGCGTTGCCTTGCCTTGCCTTGACTGGAATTGTCTTACCTGCAATTGTCTTGCCTTGCCTTAGCAGGAATTGCCTTGCCTGAAAGACCTTTCCCTGACTTGTCTTGCCTTGCCTTGCCTTGCCTGGAAGTGCGTTTCCGTCAATTGCCTTTCCTGGAATTGCCTTGCCTTGCATTGCCAGGAATTGCCTTGCCTAGAATTGCATTGCCTTGCCTTGCATTTTCTGGAGTGTCCTAGCCTAAAATTGTGTTTTCCTTGCCTTGCCTGGAATTAACTTGCCTTGAATTGACTCTCCATGACTTGCCTTGCTCTGCCGTTCCAAAATTTGACTTTTCTGAAATTGTTTTGACTTGCCTTGCCTTGCCTTGCCTAGAATTCCATTGCCTTGACTTACCTTGCCTTGACTGGAATTGCCTTCCCTCGAATTGCCTTTTTCTGACTTGCCTATAAATTCCTTGTCTGGAATTGCCTTGCTTGGAATTTCCACGCTTTGTTGGATTTTTTTTGCATTGCTTTGCCTTGCCTATCCTAGCCTAGAATTGCCTTGCCTGGAGTTTTCTTTGCCTAGAATTCCATTGCCTTGACTTACCTTGCCTTGACTGGAATTGCCTTACCTACAATTGCCTTGCCCTGACTTGCCTTGATTGTAATTGCCCTGCTGGAATTTCCATGCCTTGACTTGCCTTGACTAAAATTGCCATGTCTGGAATTGCTCTACCTTGTTTTACCTTTCCTGAAATTGCCTTGCCTTGCCTTGGCATGCCTAAAATTGACTTTCCTGAAAGTCAATTTTATTCAGTGAGGCGCTGAATTCAGTGAGGCCATATGACATAGATTCCTGAATGCCCAACAGGTGTGCATGGTTTAGTGAGGCTTTGAATGAGAAGGCCTATGTAATAGACTCCCGAGACATACACTTGACCTGCCTTGACTGAAATTGCCTTGCTTATAATTGCTCTGACTTGCCTTGCCTTGTCTTGCCAGGAATTTCCTTGCTTTGAGTCTAATTACCATAAGAAACAGATTTCTGACTCTCCCCAATGTGTGTATTCTTCAGGGAGGCTCTGAAAGTGTGTCCACATGAAATAGATTCCTATTTTCCAGCTGTGCATTATTCACTGAGGCTCTGAATAAGTGGCAATATATAATAGATTCCTGACTATTCCCCAAGTGTCTATTATTCACTCAGCCTCTGAATGAGGGGCCTTATGAAATAGAATCCTGACTATACCACAGGTGTGTATTATTCACTTATGTTCTGAATGTGCGGTCACTCCACAGGTGTGCATTCTTTACTGATACTCTGAATGAATGGCCATACGAAAAAGACTCCAAGTTTGTCTCCAGGTATACATTATTCAATGAGACTCTGAAGGAGGGGCCACACGAAATTTACTCCTTACAATTCCGCATGTGTTAATTTTTCTGTTAGACTCGGAAAGGGGATCGATAAGAAATAGACTCCTCAGGATTCCAAGGCACACATAATTCAGCAAGGCTCATAATGGGTGTTCATATTAAAAAGAATCCTGACTTTTCCCCACGTGTGTATTATTCAGTGAGGCGCTGAATTCAGTGAGGCCATATGACATAGATTCCTGAATGCCCAACAGGTGTGCATGGTTTAGTGATGCTTTGAATGAGAAGGCCTATGTAATAGACTCCCGAGTATTCCTTAGGTGTGTATTATTCACTGAGGCTCTTAAGGAGTGTTCATATGACACAGCCTCCTTATGAATGTCCGGGTGTGCATTATTTAATGAGTCTCTCAATCAGTGGTCATATAAAATAGAATCCTGACTATTTCCCAGGTGTGCATCATTCAGTAATGCTCTGTTTGTGTGCCCATATGGCATTGACTCTGACTATTCCCCAAGTGTATATTATTCAGCGAGTTTCTGAACGAGTGATCATATGAAATAGACTCCTTACTATAGCCTCTTCACTACTCCTCAGGTGTGCAATTTCCACTGAGGCACTGGGTGAACGGTCATATCAAATAGACTCCAGACTATTCCCCAGGTGTGCATTATTTAGTTAATTTTTAAATAAGTCACAATATGAAATAGACTCCTGAGTATTCTCCAGGTATATATGATTCCTCACTGAGGCTCTGAATGAGTGGCCATGTGAAATACACTCCTGACTTTTCCATAGGTTTGTATTATTCAGTTAGGCTCTGAATGAGTGCTCATAGGAAAGAGACTCCTGAATAATCCACAGGTGTGCATTTTTAGGTTGGTCTCTGAATGAGTGGCCATACCAAATAAAATTCTGACTCTCCCCCAGTTGTATATTATTCAGTGAGGCTCTGAATGTGTGGCTATATAAAATAGACTTCTGACTACTCTACATGTGTTTCATATTCAATAAAGCTCTGAATGAGAGGCCCTATGTAATAGAGTCCTGAGTATTCCCCAGGTATCCATTAATCACTGAGGCTCTGAATGTTTGGCCATATGTGATGGCCTTTGGACTAGTCCACAGGTGTGTATTATTTAACGAGACTTTGAGTTAGTGACCATATGAAATTGATTCCTGACTATTCCTCAGGTGTGGATTATTGACTGAGAGTCTGATTAAGTGGGCATATGGAATAGACTCCTCACTATTCCAAAGTTGTACATTATTCACTCAGACTTTGATTTTGTGGCCATATAAAATAGACTAGTGTTTATTCACCAGGTTTGCATTATTCACTGAGGCTGTAAATGAATGGCTACAGAAAGTAGACTCCTAACTCTTCCCCAGGTATGTATTACTCAGTGAGGCTCTGCATGAGTGGTCATATGAAATAGGATGATGACTAACCTCCATGTTTGTATTATTCAGTGAATCTCTGAATGAGCTGCTATATGAAATAGAATGCTGAGTACTGTATATTTGTACATTATTCACTGAGACTATGAGTGATTGGCCATATGAAATGGAATTCTGAGTATTCCACAGCTGTGTATTTTTCACTAAGGCTCTGAATGAATGGCTGTATGAAATACACTCCTGGCTACTCCACAGGTGTGCATTATTCTCTGAGGCTCTGAATGAGTGTTCATATGACATAGCCTTCTGATTATTGCCCAGGTGTGCATTATTCAATGAATGTCTCAATCAATGGTCATATAAAATATTTTCCAGGTGTGCATCATTCAGTAATGCTCTAATTGAGTGACAATATGACATAGACTCCGGCTATTCCCCAGGTGTGTATCACTCAGTGAGTTTCTGAATAAGTGGCCATATGAAATAGATTCCTGACTATTCCCCAGGTGTATTACTTGCTAAGGTTATGGATGAGTGGCTACACAAAATAGCCTCCTGATTCTTCCTCCCTTGTGCATTTTCCATTGAGGCACTGAATAGTCAGACTTCTGACTATTTCCCAGTTGTGTATTATGTCTTGCGGGTTCAAATGAGGAGGCATATGAAATAGACTTCTGATTATTCCACAGGTGTGTATTATTCGCAGGTGTGCATTATTTCATGAGTTTGTGAATGAGTGGCTACATGATATAGACTCCTGAGGATTCCACAGGTATGTATGATTCACTGAGGCTCTGAATGAGTGGCCATGGGAAATATACTCCTGACTTTTTCATAGATGTGTATTATTCAATGAGGCTATGAATGAGTGGCCATAGGAAAGAGACTCCTGAATATTCCCAGGAGTGCATTTTTAGGTTGGGCTCTGAAAGTGTGGCTTTATGAAATAGAATCCTGACTTAGCCCCAGGTATGTATTATTCAGTGAGTCTCGGAATGTGTAGCTACATGAAATAGTCTTCTGGCTACTCTATGGGTGCTCATTATTCAGTGAACTCTGAATGAGAGGCCATATGTAATAGTGTCCTGAGTATTCCCCAGTATGCATTATTCACTGAGGCTCTGAAAGCTTGGCCATATGAAATAGCCTCCTGACTGTTCCACAGGTGTATACTATCTAATGAGGCTTTGAGTTAGTTACCATATGAAATAGATTCTTGACTATTCCTCAGGTGTGTATTATTGACTGAGACTGATTAAGTGGGCATATGGAATAGACTCCTCACTATTACAAAGTTGTGCATATTTACTCAGGCTTTGATTTCATGGCCATATAAAATATACTAGGTTATATTCCGCAGGTATGCATTATTTAATGAGGCTGTAAATGAGTGGCTATATGAAGTAGACTCTTAACTCTTCCGAAGGTGTGTATTATTGAATGAGACTCTGAATAAGTGGGCATAAGAGACTCCTGTCTATTCCCCAGGTGTGCATTATTTACAGGGACTCTGTGTAGCTATTTGATGTAGACTCTTGACTATTTTCCAGGGGTGTATTATTCACTAAGGCTCTGAACAAGTGGCCATATGAAAGAGGTTCCTGACTATTCCAGATATATATTTCACTGAAACTCTGAAAAAGTGGCCATATAAAATAGACTCCATTTTACTCCACAAGTGTGCATTATTCATTGATTCCCTAAATGAATCACCATATGAAACAGACTAGTGATTAGTCCAAACATGTGCATTATTCAAAGAGGTTCTGTATGAGTGTCCATAGTAAATAGATTCCTATCACCCAGGTGTGTATTATTCAGGGAGGTGCTTAATATGTGGCTATCTTAAATAGGGCCCTGACTACTCAACAGGTGTTCATTATTCACTGAAGCTCTGAATAAGAGGCCATATGAATTAGACTCCTGACTATTGCCCCACTGTGCATCATTCAGTAAGGCTCTGAATAAGTGGTCATATGGAATAGAATCCTGATGATTCCCCAGGTGTGTATCATTCAGTTAGATACTGAAACAGTGGTCATATGAAAAAGGCTTCTGACTATTACTGTGCTGTTTATTATTCACTGAGGCTCTGAGTGGACATATAAAATAGACTTTTAATATTCACTGAGTATTTCTCATTTGTGCATTATTCACTGATTCTGAGTGGCCATGTGAAATAGACTTCTGACTATTTCCCAGTTGTGTATTATGTCTTGCGGGTTCGAATGAGGGGGCATATGAAATAGACTTCTGTTTATTCCACAGGTGTGTATTATTCAGAGAATCTCAGAATGGGGGGCGATATGAATTAGTCTCCTCATTAATCCACAGACATGCATTATTCACAGAGGCTCATAATGAGTGGTTATATTAAACAGAATCCTGACTATTCCCAAGGTGTGTATTATTCAGTGAGGCTCCAAATTATTCGCCATATGAAAAAGACTGCTGAGTACTCAACAGGTGTTAATTATTCACTGAGCCTCTAAGTGCGTGGCCATGTGAAATACACTTCTAACTTTTTCCCAGGTGTGTGCTATACAGTGAGGCTCAAAATGAGTGGCTATATGAAACAGACCCCTCAGTACTGGAGAGACGTGCCTTATTCACTGAGGGGCCGAATGAATGGGCATAAGCAATAGACTCCTCATTATTCCCCAGGTGTGCCTTATTCACTGAGGCTCTCAATATGTGGCCATTTGGAATAGATTCCTCACTATTACCTAGCTGTGCGTTATTCACAGAGTCTCTGAATGCATTACCATTCCAAATAGATGCTTCAGAATTCAGAATAGATGTGCACTATTCCGTGAGGCTCTGAATGAGTGGCCACATTACATAGACCCCTCACTGTTCCTCAGGTGTGTATTATTCACTGAGGCTCTGAAAGAATGACCAAAAAATAGATTTCTGACTATTCCAAAGGTGTGCATTATTCAGTGAGGCTTTCAATGAGTGTTCATATAAAACTGCCCTGACTATTCCCCAGTGATACACTGAGTGTATCACTCAGTGAGGCGTTGAAAAAGTGGCCATATAAAATAGCCTCTTGACTATTCCCCAAGTGTATATTATTAACTGAGGCTCTGAGTGAGTGGACATGTGAAACAGACTCCTGAGCATTCCACAGGTGCATATTATCCACTGTGGCTATGAATGAGTGTACAAATGAAATAGACTTCTGGCTACTCCACAGGTGTGCATTATTCACAGAGGCTGTGAATGAATGTCCATCGGAAATAGACTCCAAATTATTCTCCAGGTGTGTATTATTCAGTGAGGCTCAGAATATGTGGCCATATTAATTAGATTCCTTACTATCCCACAGGTGTGTATTCACTGAGGCTCTGAATATGTGCCTACATGAAATAGACTGCTGACTACTCCACATTATTCAGAGACACTCCGAATGAGGGGCCACATGAAAAAGACTCCTGACTATTCCACAGGTGTGCATTCTTCAGTGAGACTCTGAATGAGGGCATGAATCAGAATCCTGACTGTTGCCCCAGGTTTGTACATTTAGTGAGACTCTCAATGAGTGGCCATATGAAAGACTTCTGACTATTGCACAGGTGTTCACTATTCATGAGGCTGTGAAAGAGTGGCCATATGAAGTAGACTCCTGACAATTCCCAAGGTATGTAATATTCAGTGAGGTTCTGAATGAGTTTCCATATGAAATAGTCTCCTTTGACCTGGTGTGCATTATTCAGTGAGGCTCTGAATGAGTGGCCATAAGAAATAGACTCCAAACTATATCACAACTGTGTAATATTCAGTGAAGCGGTGACAGACCAGCCATATGAAACAGACTCCTTGTTACTCCACATGTGTGTGTTATTCACTTATTGAATGAGTAGCCATATGACATAGACTCCTAATTATTATCCATGTTTGCATTATTCAAGGAGGTTCTCTATGAGTGTCCATACCAAATAGACTCCTGACACTCCTACAGGAGTGAGTCTATACCAAATAGACTCCTGACACTCCCACAGTGAGGCCCAGAATTAAAGGTTATATGAAATAGACTCCTGACTATCACCCAGGTGTGTATCATTCAGGTAGGCACTTAATTCGTTGCTATCTTAAACAGCGTCCTGACTATTTCATAAGGGTTCATTATTCACTGAAGCTGTGAATGAGAGGCCATATAAAATAGATTTCTGACTATTGCTCCGTTTGGAATTATTTAATAAGGCTCTGAATGAGTGGTAGTATGGAATACAATCCTGACGATTCCCCAGGTGTGTATCATTCAGTGAGGCACTGAGTAAGTGGCCATATAAAAGAGGCTCCTGACTTTTACACGGGTGTGCAATACTCACTGTGGCTCTGAATTACTGGCCATGTGAAATAGACTCCTGGGTATTCACCAAGTCTGCATGATACACTGTCTCTGAGTGGCCCAAAAAATAGACTCCTGACTATTCTCCAGTTGTGTATTATTCCGTGGGGGTCCTACTGAGTTACTATATGAAATTGACTTCTGACTGTTCCCCATGTATACATTGTTCAGGGAGTCTCAGAATCGGAGGTGATATAAATTAGTCTCCTCAGTACTGCACATATGTGCATTATTCACCGAGGCTCATAATGAGTGGTCATGTTAAATAGGCTCCTGACTATTCCCCAGGTGTGCATTATTCACTGAGACTCTGAAACAGTGTTCCTATGAAAGAGACACCTGACTATTCCCAAGATGTGCATTATTCAGCTTCGCTTTCAATGACTGTACATATGAAATAGTATCCTGACTATTCTGCAGGTGTGTATAATTCAGTGAGGTTCTAAATGAGTGACATATACAATAGACCACTGACTATTCCCCAAGTGTCTATTATTTACAATAGAATCCTCAGTACTCTCCAGGTGTACATTATTCACTGAGGCTCTGAATGAATGGCAGCAGGAAATATACTTGACAATTACACAGGTGTGTACTTTTCAGTGAGGCTCTGAATGAATGGCCATATGAAAGTGAATTCTCACTTATCCACAGGTGTGCATTTCTCCATGAGATTCTGAATTAGTGGCCATATGACTATTTCACAGATGTGTACCATTCAGTGAGGCTCTGAGTGGCCATATTAAAGAGATTTCTGAACATCCACAAGGAGTTTATTACTCAGAGAGGCTCTGAATGAATGGCTATATCAATTAGGCTGCTGATTACTCCACAGGAGTGCATTATTCAGTGAAGCTCTGCATGAGAGGTCAGATGAAATTGTGTCCTGACAATTCCCCTGGTGTGTATTATTCACTGAGCTTCTGAATGTGTGGCCAATTGAAATACACTCCTGACTAATCTCCAGGTGTATCTTATTCACTGAGGTTCTGCATGAGTTGCCATACAAAACAGACTTCTGACAATTCCGCAGGTGTGCACTACTCCCTTAGGCTTTTACTCATTGGCCAAATGAAATGGACTCCTGACTCTACCCCATGTGTGTATAATTCAGGGAGGCTCTGAGTGTCCATATGAAGTACACTCCTGTCTATTCCCCAGGTGTGCATTATTCACTGAGGCTATGAATGAGTTTGAATATGAAATACACTCCTGACTATTCTCCAGGTGTGTTTTACTCACACAGGCTCTGAATGAGGGGCTGTATGAAATAGACTCCTGACTATTCCACAGGTGTGTATTATTCACTCATGTTCTGAATGTTTCGCCAAAGGAAATAGAACCATGGCTACTCCACAAGTGTGCATTCTTCACTGATGCTCTGAATGAAAGGCCATGTGAAAGAGACTCCAAGATTTTTTCAGGTATGCATTATTCAATGAGGTTTTGAATGAGAGGACACTATAAATAAACTCCTGACAATTTCCCAATCTTGCACTATTCTAAGGGCTCTGAATGAGTGGCCATATGAAATGGACCCTTGACTATTCCCCAGGTGTGCATTATTCAGTGAGGCTTTGAATAAAGGGTCATTTGAAATAACATCCTCAGTACTCCTAGGCATGCATGATTCACTGAGGCTCTGAATGATTGGCTATATACAATAGTCTCCTGACTATGCCACAGGTGTGTACCATTCAGTGAGGCTCTGAATGAGTGGCCATATGAAACAGAATCCTCACTATTCCAAATGTGTGCATTATTCAGTGAAGTTCTGAATGAGTGTCCATAAGAAATATAATCGTGACTATTCCCCTTGTGTGCATTATTCACTGAGGTGAGAAATAAGTGGACATATGAAATAGACTGCTGAGTACTCCCGAGGTATGGTATGCATTATTTACTAAGAGGTTGAATCAGTGGTAATATGAAATAGACATCTAAATATCCCTGAGGTGCATATTATCCGGAGAGGCTCTGAATGTGTAGCTATATCAACTAGGCTCCTGGTTATTCTACAGAAGTGCATTATTCAATGAAGCTCTGAGTGAGAGACCAGATGAAATTGACTCCTGATTCTTCCCCAGTTGTGTATACTTCACTGAGCCTCTTAGTGTGTGCTTAATTGAAATTCACTCCTGACTATTTCCTAGGTGTGTCTTATTCACTGAGGTTCTGTATGAGTTGCCATATGAAATAGACTCCTGACAATTTCCCAAGTGTGTACTACTCCCTCAGTCTCAGTTAGTGGTCAAAAAACAAGATTCCTGACCCTTCCCAATGTGTGTATTATTCAGGGAGGCTCAGAAAGAGTGTCCATATGAAATAGTCTCCTGACTATTTCCTAGGTGTGCATTATTCACTGAGGCTCTGAATAAGTGGCAATACATAATAGATTGCTGACTATTCCCCAGGTGTGTATTATTCATTCAGCCTCTGAATGAGGGCTCTTATGAAATAGACTCCTGATTATACCACAGGTGTGTATTATTCACTGATGTTGTGAATGTGTGGCCAAAGCAAATAGATACCTGGCCTCTCCACAGATATGCATTCTTTACTGATATTCTGAATGAATGGCCATATGAAAGAGATTCCAATTTTTTTATTCAGATATACATTATTCAATGAGGCTCTGAAGGAGGGGCCATAGGAAATTTACTCCTTTCAATTCCTCATGTGTTAATTTTTCTGTTAGACTCGGAAAGGGGGTCGATGGGAAATAGACTCCTCAGGATTCCAAGGCATACATAAATCAGCGAGACTCATAAAATGTGTTCATATTAAATAGAATTCTAACTATTTCCCACGTGTGTATCATTCAGTGAGGTGCTGAATGAGTGGCCATATAAAATAGACTTCTGAATACCCAACAGTTGTGCATTGTTCAGTGAGGCTTTAAATGACAGGGCCTATGTAATAGACTCCTGAGTATTCCCTAGGTGTGTATTCACTGAGGCTCTGAAGGAGTGTTCATATGACATAGCCTCCTGATGAATGTCCAGGTGTGCAGTATTCAACGAGGCTTTCAATTAGTGGTCATATAAAGTGGATTCCTGACAATTTCCCAGGTGTGCATCACTCATTATTGCTCTGATTGAGTGGCCATATGGCATGTACTCTGACTATTTCCCAGGTGTGTATCATTCAGTGAGTTTATTTAATATGGTCACTCGTTCAGGGCCTCAGTGAATAATACACCCCTGGAAATAGACAAGAATCTACTTCAAATTGACTTTCCTGAAATCGCCTTGACTTATCTGGAATTGCCTTTCCTAAAAATACCTTTCCCCGCCTTTTCTTGCCTTGCCTTGCCTGGAATTGCCTTTCTGGCAATTGCCTTGCCTGGAAATGCATTGTCTTTCATTGCCAGGAATTGCCTTGCTTGAAATTGTCTTGCCTTGCCGAGAATTTCATTGCCTTGCCTTACCTTGCCTTCCCTGGAATAGCCTTGCCTTACCTTGCTTTTCCTCTCCTTCCCTGAAATTTTCTTGTCTGAAATTGCCTTGCCTTGCCTTGCCTGAAATTGCCTTGCCTGGAATTGCAATTCTTTGCCTTGCCTTGCCTTGCTTTACCTTTTCTTGCTTGGAATTTTCCTGACTTGCTTTGCCTCGAATTGCCTTCCATGAAATTGCCCTGCTTTTCCTTGCCTCACTTACCTCGGATTGCCTTTTCCGGAATTGGCCTGCCTTTCCTTGTTTTGCCTGGAATTGAATTCCATTGCCTGAAAATTTTTCCTTGCAGGAAATTTACTTGCATTGCATTTCCTTGCCTGAAATTGTCCTGCCTTACCTTCCCTTGCCTGGAATTGCCTTGCTTTTGCTTGCCTTTCCTGGAAAGAAATTCCTAGCCTGGAATTGCCCTGTCTGGAATTTACTTGCTTTGCCTTGCCTTGAATTGCCTTGCCTTGCCTTGCCTTGTGTTTTCTGGAATTTCCCTGCCTTGCCTTCCCTTGCCTGAAATTGCTCTGCCTTACCTTGCCTTGCCTGAAATTGCCTTACTTTACCTTGCCTCGCCCTGATTTGCCTTGCCTGAAATTTTCTTGCCTAGTTTTCCCTGGAATTTGCTTGCCTTATATATCCTTGCATTGACTTGCCTTGCCAGGAATTTTCTTGCCTAGACTTGCCTTAACTTGCCATGCCTTATATTGCCTTGTCTGGAATTGCCTTGACTTTTCTTGCCTTGCCTGAAATTTGTTTTCCTGAAATTTCTTTGTCTTGCCTTGCCTTGCCTTGCCTGCAATTGCCTCACCTGGATTTGTCTTGCCTTGCCTTGCCTGGATTCCTTTTGCCTGGAATGCCATGCCTTTCCTTACATGGAATTGCCTTGCCCGGAATTGCCTTCTCTTGCCTTGCCTTGCCCGAAGTTGCCTTTCCTGCAATTCCCTATCCTGGAATTTCTTTGCCTTGCCTTTCCTTGTTTTTCTTGGAACTACCTTGCTCGGGTTAGCCTTGTCTTGCCTTGTATTATTTTGCCTTATTTTTCTTTGCCTTGCTTAGCCTAGAATTGTTTTGCCTGGAATTTTTTTTACCTTTTTTTGCCTTGACTTCCTTTGTTTTGCTTTTCTTTGCCTTGCATTGTATTGCCTTGCCTTGCCTGCAATTTTTTGACATTGCCTTGCTTTTCCTACCCTGGAATTACCTTACCTGGAATTGTTTTGCCTTGGCTTGGCTTGCTTTGCCTGAAATTGCCTTGTCTATAATTGCTTTGCCTTGTCTTGCCCATAAATAACCTGCCTTTCATTACCTTGCCTGAATGTTGCTTGACTGGAATTCCACTGTCTTGTCATGCCTTGCCTGGAATTGCCTTGCTTTTTCTTGCCTGGAATTGACTTTTCCGAAATTGTCTTGCGTTGCTTTGCCTTTCCATTCATGAGATTGCCTTGCCTTGCCTTGCCTGGAATTGCCTTGCCTTGAATTGACTCTCCTTGCCTTGACTTGCCTAAAATTGACATTTCTGAAATTGTCTTGCCTTGCCTTGCCTTCCCTTAAGGAGCCTTGCCTTAAAGATCCTTGCCTGGAATTGCCCCACTTTGCATTCCCTGGAATAGTCTTGCCTGAAATTGAATTGACTTACCTTGCCTTGACTGAAATTGCCTTGTTTTGAATTGTTTTGCCTTGCCTTTCCTCGCCTGGAATTCACATGTTAAAATTGCCTTGCCTTGCCTTACGTTGACTTGACTGAAATTGCCTTGCCTTACACTGTGCTGCCTTACATTGCCTTGCCTCGCCTGGAATGTTCTTGCCTAGAATTGCATGGCCTTGTCTTATCTTGCCTTCCCTGGGATTGCCTTGCCTCGAATTCCATTTCCTTGTTTTAACTGGAATTACCTTTTTTGGAATTGCCTTGCCTCGTCTTGCCTTGCCTTATTGCCTTGTTTTGCCTTGCCTAAAATTGCCTTTTCTGCAATTACCTTGCTTGGAATTGCCTTGTCTTGCTTTTCCTGGATTTCCCCTTTCTTTTCTTGCCTGGAATTGGCTTTCCCACAATTGCCTTTCATTGCCTTTTTTTTCTTGCATGGGATTGCTTTGTCTGGAATTGCCTTGCCTTCTTTAGGCGGCCTTGCCTTGCCTTTTTTGGTATTGCCAACCCTGGTATTGTTTGCCTTGCCTTTCCTGGAATTGCCTCTTTTTGCCTTCCCTTGCCTTGCCTTTTGTTGCCTTGCCATGCCTAAATTTGACTTTTCTGAAACTACCTTGCATTGCCTTGCCTTGCCTGAAAAAGCCTTGCCTACAATCCTTGCCTACAATTGCCTTGGCAAGAATTGCGCTGCATTCTTTTGCCTTGCCTTGCCTAGCCTAGAATTGTCTTGCCTGAAATTGCCTTGCCTTGCATTGCCTGGAATTTTCTTCTTTGAAATTGCCTTGCATTGCATTGCCATGCCATGCATTGCTTTTCGTGGCCTGGAATTGCCATGCCTTGCCTTCCCTGGAATAGCCTTACCTGGAATTGCCTTGTCTTGCCTTGTCTTGACTAAAGTTTTCTTGTTTCAAATTGCCTTGCCTTGCCTTTCCTCGCCTGAAATTTCTTTGCCTAGGAATTCCTTTCCTTACCTTGTCTGGATTTACCTCCTCTGGTATTGCCTTGCCTTGTCTTGCCTTGCCTTACCTGGAATAGCCTTTCCTAGAATTGCATTGCGTTGCTTCGCCTTGTCTGAAATTTTCCTGCCTTGCCTTGACTTGCTTGAAATTGCCCTGCCTGCAATGACCTTGCCTTACCTTGTCTTTCGTGAAATTGCCTTTTCTTTCCTTGCCTTGCGTTCCTAAAATGGACTTTCCTGAAGTTCCCTTGCATTGCCTTGCCTGGCCTAAAAAAGTCTTGCGTGGGATTGCCCTACATACCCTTGCCATGCCTTGCCTGAAATTGTCTTGCTTAAAATTCCCCTGCATTGCCTTGCCTTTTCTTGTCTTGTCTTGCCTTGCTTGGAATTTTTTGCCTGGCATTACCTTGTCTTGCTTTGCCTTGCCTTGCCTTGCCCTACCTGCCTTGCCTTGTCTTGCCTATAATTGCCTTGTCTGGAATTTCCTTGCCTGGAATTGTCTTGCCTTTCTTTTTCTGGAATTGTCTTGCCTGCATTGCTTTGTATTGCATTGCTTTTCTTTGCCTGGAAGTGTCCTGCCTTGCCTTCCCTGAAATAGCCTTGCATGGAATTGCCTTGTATTGCCTCGCCTTGACTGGCATTGCCTGCTTTGAATTTTGTTGTCTTGCCTTTTCTCACCTGGAATTGCCTTGCATAGAATTGCTTTGCGTTGCATTTCCTTGCCTTGCCTTGACTGGAATTGCGTTGCCTGAAATTGTCTTGCTTTGACTTAGCTGGAATTGATTTGCCTGGAAATACATTTCCCTGCCTTGTCTCGCCTTGACTTGCCTGAAATTGCCTTGCCGGCAATTGCCTTGCCTGGAATTGCCTTGCTTTGCATTTCTGAGAATTGCCTTCCCTGTAATTGCCTTGCCTTATTTTGCCTGAATTGCCTTGCCTGGAATTGCCTTACCTATAAGTGCATTGTCTTGCCTTACCTTGCCCTACCTGGAATTGACTTGTCTGGAATTACCTTTCCTTGCTTAGCCTGGAATTTCCTTGTCTGAAATTGCCTTGCTTTGTCGTTTCTTGCCTTGCCTTCCCTTGTCTGAAATCTCCTTGCCTGGAATTGTCCCTTTTGGCCTTGCTTGAAATTTCCGTCCCTTGCCTTGCCTCAAATTGCCTTGCCTGGAATTGCCCTCCTTTGCCTTGTTTTTTTTTACCTTGAATTTCTTTGCCTGGAGATGGCCTGCCTTTCCTTGTTTTGCCTTGCCTTGTATTGCCTTGCCTGAAATTTTTTTGCCTTGCTGGAAATTTTCTTACCTTGCTGGGAATTTCCTTCAATTGCATTTTCTTGCCTAGCCTGGAATTTCCCTGTCTGGAATTGCCTCGCTTTTGCTTGCCTTGCCTTGCCTGGAATTGCCTTACATTGTTTTGCCTTGCCTAGAATTGCCTTGCCTGGAATTGCCTTGCCTTTTCTTGCCTTGATTTTCTTTGCCTTGCTTTGCCTTGCCTGGTATTGCCTTGCCTTGCCTGAACTTTTGTTGCATTGCCTTGCTTTTCCTAGCCTGGGATTGACCTGCCTGAAATTGTTTTGCCTTGCCTTGCTTTGCCTTTCCTGGAATTGCCTTGCCTATAATTTCCTTTCCTTGTCTTGCCCAGAACTGACCTGTCTTGCATTACCTTGCCTGACATTTTTCTCCCTCGAATTGCACTGCGTTGCCTTGCCTTGCCTTGTCTTGCCTTGCCTGGAATTACCTTGCCTTGCCTGGAATTGACTTTCCCAGAATTGCCTTGGATTCACTTGCCTTTACTTCCATGTGATTGCCTTGCCTGACATTGTCTTTCCTAAAATTGTCTTGCCTGGAATTGTGTTAGCTTGTCTTGCGTTGTCTTGTGTTGCCTATAATAATTGCCCAGCCTGAAATTGCCTTTCCTTGCCTTGCCTGGAATTGCCTTGCCTGAAATTGACTCTCCTTGCCTTGCCTTCTAGTGCCTAAAATTTACTTTCCTAAAATTGCCTTGCCTTGCCTTGCCTTGTGTTGCTTTGCCTGGAATTACCTTGCCTAGAATTGCCTTGCCTAGCCTTGAATTGCCTTGCCTGGAATTGCCTTTTGTTGACTTGCCTGGAATTTTTTTGCTTGGAATTGCTTTGCATTTTATTGCCTTACCTTGCCTTGCTTTTCCTTGCCTAGAATTGCCCTGCCTTGCTTTCCCTGGAATAGCCTTGCATGGATATTTTTTGTTTTGCCTTGCGTTGACTGGAGTTGCCTTGTTTTGAATTGCCTTTCCATGCCTTTTCTCGCCTGGAATTACCTTGATTAGAATTGCCTTGCCTTGTTTTCCCTTACCTTGCCTTGACTGGAATTGCCCTGCCTTACATTGCCTTGCCTTGCCTGAAATTTTCTTGCCTAGAATTGCATTGCCTTGCCTTACTTTGCCTTCCCTGGAATTCCCTTGCCTCGAGTTGCCATTCTTTGACTGGCCTGGATTTTCCTTGTCTGGAATTGCCGTGCCTTGACTTGCCTTGCCTTGTCTGGAATTGTCTTGCGTTTTCTTGCATGAAATTGCATTGCCTGGAATTGCATTTCCTGGATTGCCCTACCTGGAATTGCTTTGCCTTGCCATGACTGGATTTGCCTTGCCTTGCCTTGCCTGGAATTGGCTTTCCCACGATTGCCTTGCATTGCCTTTCTTTTATTGCATGGGATTGCCTTGCCTGGAATTGTCTTGCCTGGAATTGACGTGCCTTGGTTTGGTCTGTCTTGCATTGCCTTGCCTGGTATTGCTTACCCTGGAATTGCCTTGCCTTGCCTAACGTTGCCTTGCCTGGAGTTGCCTTTTTTTGTCTTGCCTTGCCTTCTGTTGCCTTGCCGTGCCTAAAATTGACTTTACTAAAATTTCCTTGCGTTGCCTTGCCTTGCCTAAAAGAGCCTTGCTTACAATTGCCCTGCATTGTTTTACCCTGCCTTGCCTAGAATTGCATTGCTAAGAATTGCACTGAATTCCCTTGCCTTACCTTGCCTAGCCTAGAATTGCCTTGCTTGAATTTGCCTTACATTGCATTGCTTTGCCTTGCCTTGCCTTGCCTTGTTCTTCCTTGCCAGGAATTGCCCTGCTTTACCTTCCCTGGAATAGCCTTGCCTGGAATTGCCGTGTGTTGCCTTGCCTTGACTGGAGATGTCTTGTTTCGAATTGCCTTGGCGTGCCTTTCCTCGCCTGATATTACTTTGCCTAGAATTGCCTTTCCTTGCCTTGCATGGAATTACCATGTCTGGAATTGCCTTGCCTTGTCTAGCCTTCCCTTGTCTATGATTGACCTGCCTATAATTCCCTTGTCTTGCCTTGCTTTGTCTGGGATTGCCCTGTCTGGAATTGCCCTGCATTGCCTTGTCTTGCCTGAAATTGCCCTGTCTGAAAATGTCCTGCCTTATCTTGCCTTTCCTGAAATTGCCTTTTCTTTTCTTGCCTTGCCTTGCTGTGCCTAAAATTAACATTCCTGAAATTGCCTTCCATTGCCTTTCCTGGCCTAAAAGAGCCTTGCGTGGAATTGCCCTAAATACCCCTGCCATGCCTTGCCTGAAATTGCCTTGCTTTTAATTGGCCTGCCTTGCCTTGCTTTGCCTTACCTTTTCTTGTCTTGCCTTTCCTTGCCTGGATTTTTCTTGCCTGGCATTGCCTTGTCTTGCTTTGCTTTGCCTTGCCTTGCCTTGCCTTGCCTTGCCTTGCCTTGCCTTGCCTAGAATTGCCTTGCATGGAATTTCCATGCCTGAAATTGTCTTGCCTTGCCTTCCTGGAATTGACCTTCCTGGAATTGTTTTGTTTTGCCTTGCTTTTCTTTGCCTGGAAGTGCCCTGCCTTGCCTTCGCTGGAATAGCCTCACATGTAATTGCCTTGTCTTGGCTTGCCTTGACTGAAATTGCATTGTTTGAATTGCCTTGTCTTGCCTTTTCTCACGTGGAATTGCCTTCCCTAGAATTGCCTTGCCTGGCATTTTCTTTTCTTCCCTTTCCTAGAATTGCCTTGCTTGGAATTGTCTTATCTTGGCTTAGCTTGAATTGCGTTGCATGGAAATACCTTTCCCTGACTTGTAGTACCTTGCCTTGCCTGAAATTGCCTTTCTGGCAATTGCCTTGCCTTGCATTGCCAGAAATTGCCTTGCCTAAAATTGTATTGTCTTTCCTTACTTTGCCTTGCCTGGAATTGCCTTACCTGAAATTGCCTTTCTTTGTCTTGCCTGAAATTTTCTTTTCTGGAATTGCCTTGCTTTGTCTTGTCTTGCCTTGCCTTGTCTGAAATCGCCTTGCCTGGAATTTTTCTTTTTTGCCTTGTCTTACCTTGCCTCTATTTGCCTTGCTTTAAATTTACCTGCCTTGCCTTGCCTTGAATTGCCTTGCCTGGAATTTCCCTGCTTTGTCTTCCCTTTCCTTACCTCAAATTGCCTTTCTTGGAATTGGCCTGCCTTGCCTTGTTTTGCCTTACCTTGTATTTTCTTGACTGAAATTTTTTGCCCTTGCTGAGAATTTAGTTACATTGCCTTTTTTGCCTAGCTTGAAATTGTCTTGTATGGAATTTCCTTGCATTGGCTTGCCTTGCCTTGCTTGGAATTGCCTTGCTTTTTTTGCATTGCCTAGAATTTTCTTACCTGTAGTTGCCTTGCTATTTCTTGCCTTGACTTCCTTTGCCTTGCCTTTCTTTGCCTTTCCTTGCCTTGCCTTGCCTATTATTTGCTTGACTTGCCTGGAACTTTTTTGCATTGCCTTGCGTTTTCTAGCCTGGAATTGCCCTGTCGGGAATTCCTTTGCCTTTTTTTGGCTTGTCTTGCCTGAAATTGCCTTTTCTATAATTGCCTAGCCTTGTCTTTCCCAGAAGTATTTTTGAATTACCTTGCCTGCAATTTCCCTGCCTGGAATTACAGTTCCTTGACTTACCTGAAAATACCTTGAATTGCCTTGCCTGGAATTGCCTTTCCCGGAATTGCCTTCCATTGCCTTGCCTTTTCATGCATTGGATTACCTTGCCTGGCATTGTCTTGATTGGAATTTTCTTGTCTGCAATTGCCTTAGCTTGCCTTGTGTTGCATTCTGTTGCGTATAATGGCCTAGCCTGAAATTGCCTTGCCTTTCCTTGCCTGGAATTGCCTTGCCTGGAATTGACTCTCCTGGCCTTGCATTTTTCTCCCATGCTTAAAATTTATTTTCCTGAAATTTCCTTGCCTTGCCTTGCATTGCCTAAAAAAGCCTTGCCTCTATTTGCCCTACGTTTTCTTGCCCTGCCTTGCCTGGGATTGCCTTGCCTTGAATTTTGCTGACTTATTTTGCCTTGTCTTGCCTAGCCTAGAATTGCCTTGCCTGGAATTGCCTTTCCTTGACTTGCCTGAAATTTTCTTGCTTGAAATTGCCTTGCATTGCCTTGCATTGCCTTGCTTTACTTTGCCTGGAATTGCCCTGCCTTGCATTCCCTGGAATAGCCTTGCGTGGAATTTCCTCGACTTACTTTGCGTGAAATTTCCTCGACTTTCCTTGCATTGACTGGAGTTGCCTTGTTTTGAATTGCCTTGCCTTGGCTTTCCTTGCATAGAATTGCCTAGCCTAGAATTGCCTTGCCTTGTGTTGCCCTATCTTGCCTAGACTGGAATTGCCTTGCCTTGCCTGTAATTGTCTTTCATAGAATTGCATTGCCTTCCCTTACCTTGCCTCTTCTGGAATTCCCTTGCCTCGAATTGCCTTTCTTTGCCTAGCCTGGAATTACCGTGTCTGAAATTGCCTGCCCTTCTCTTGCCTTGCCTTGCCTGGAATTGCCCTGCGTTTTATTGCCAAAAATTACCTTGCCTGGAATTGCCTTGCCTTGCATTGCACTGCCTTGCCTGGAATTGTTTTGCCTAGAATTGCATTGCTTTGCCTTACCTTGCCTTAACTTGAATTGCCTTACCTCGAATTGCCTTTTCTTGCTTTGCATGGAAATACCCAGTCTGAAATTGTCTTGCCTTGCCTGAAATTGCCTTGCATAAAATGTACATGCCTTCTTGAAAATTTTCTTGCATTGCCTTGCCTTACCTATCCTGGAATTGCCCTATTTGGAATTGCTTTTCTTTGGTTTGCCTTGCCTTGCCTGAAATTGCCGTACCTAGAATTGCCTTGGCTTGCCTTGAGTTGTCTGAAATTGCCCTGCTCAAAATTTCCCTGCCTTTCCTTGCCTTACCTGAAATTGCCCTGCCTGGTTCTTTCTTTCCTGGAATTACCTTGCCTTGCCTTGCCTTGCCATGCCATGCCATGCCGTGCTGTGTGTAAAATTGACTTTCCTGAAATTGCCTTGCATTGCCTTACTTTGCCTAAAGAAGCCTTGCCTGGAATTGCCGTACATACCCTTGGCCTGTGTTGCGGAAAATTGCCTTGTGTAGAATTGTTCTGCCTTGCCTTGCCATGCCTTGCCTTGCTTTCCTTGCCTTGCCTTGCCGTGCCTGGAATTTTCTTTTCTAGAATTGCCTTGCATTGCCTTGCCTGAAATTGCCTTGCCTGAAATTGCCTTGCCTGTAGTGTTTTTGTCTTGCCTTTCCTTGCCTTGCCTGAAATATCCCTTCCTGGAATATTTTTGCTTTCCTTGCCTTGCACTGCCTGGATTGCCTTTCATAAAATAGCCTTGCCTTGGTTGGAATTCTTTTGCTTTGCCTGGAATTGCCTTGCCTTGCCTTGTCTGGAGTTGCCTTCCCTGGAATTGCCTTGCGTTGACTTGTCTGGAGTTGCCTTCCCTGGAATTGCCTTGCCTTGCCCTACCTGGAATTGCCTTGCCTAGAATTTTCTTGCCTGGAGTTGTCTTACCTTGCCTTAACTGGAATTTCATTGCCTGGAATTGCCTTTCATTGCTTTGCTTTTTCTTGCCTGGAATTGCCCTACCTTGCCTTTCCTGAAATAGCCTTGCATGGAATACCTTGTCTTGCCTTACCTTCACTGGAATTGCCTTGCTTCAAATTGCCTTGCCTTGCTTTTCCTCGCCTGGAATTGACTTTCCTAGAATTGTCTTGCCTTGTGTTGCCTTGCCTTGACTGGAATTTCCTTGCCTAGAAAAACCTTTCCCTGCCTTGTCTTGCCTTGCCTTCCCTGGAATTGCCTTTTTGGCAATTGTCTTACCTGGAATTTCCTTGCCTAGAATTGCCTTTTCTTTCCCTCCCTGAAATTGCCCTGCCTGAAATTTCCCTGCCTTGCCGGAAATTGCCCTGCCTTGACTTGCTTTGCCTACAATTGCCTTGTATTGCCTTACCTTGACTTGAATTGCATTTCTTTACCTTACCTTGCCTTGTCTGGAATTGCCTTTCTTTGCCTTGCCTGGAATTACCTTGTGTGTAGTTGTTTTGCTTTTAATTGCTTTGGCTTGACTTGCCAGAGATCGCCTTGCCTGGAATTACCCTTTTTTGCCTTTCCTTGACTTGCTGCAAATTTACTTGCTTGGAATTTCTCTGCTTTGCCTTTCCTCGAATTGATTTGCATGAAATTGCCCTGCTTTGTTTTACCTTTACTTACCTCAAATTACCTTGCCTGGAATTGGCCTGCCTTGCCTTGTTTTGCCTTGCCTGGAATTGCCTTGAGTTGAATTGTGATGCCTTGCCTTGCCTGGTATTGCCTTGCCTAAAATTGCCCTGCCTTGCCTGGCTTTGCCTTGCCTGGCTTTGCCTTGCCTGGCTTTGCCTTGACTGGAATTGCCTTGTCTTGCCCTGCCTGAAATTGTCTTGCTTGGAATTTCCATGCCTTCCTGAAAATTTGTTTCAATTGCCTTGCCTTATGAAGCCTGGAATTGCCCTGTCTCTAATTGCCTTGCCTTGGCTTGCCTTGCCTTGGCAGAAACTGTCTTGCCTAGAGTTTCGTTACATTGCCTGAAAATACCTTGTCTAAAATTGCATTGCCTTGCCTTTTAAATACCTCTCCCTGCCTTGACTTGCCTTTCCTTGCCTGCAATTGCCTAGCCTGGAATTGCCTTGCCTGAGCATGCCTGGAGTTGCCTTGCATGGAATTGCCTTGCCTTGCCTGGCCTGTATTTGCCTTATGTGGAATTGCCTTGCCTGGAATTTCCTTTCCTGCAAATGCCTAGCCTGAATTTGCCTTGCCTCACCCTACCTTGCCTGAAACTGCCCTGTCTGAATTTGCTTTGTCTTGCCTTGTCTTGCCTTGCCTTGCCTTCCCTTGCCTCGCCTAGAATTGTCTTTCCTGGAATTGCCTTGCTTTTTTTTGCCTTGACTTTCTTTGCGTTGTTCTTTCCTTCCTTGCCTGGTATTGCCTTGTCTTGCCTTTCCTGGAATTTCCTTGCGTTGCCTTTATTTGCCTAGCCTCGGATTTTTCTGCCTGGAATTGTTTTGCCTTGGCTTGCCTTGCCTTGCCTGGAATTGCCTTGCCTATATTTGCCTTGCCTTGTCTTGCCCAAAACTGACCTGCCTTGTATTACCTTACCTGTAATTTCCCTGCCTGGAATTGCACTGTCTTGCCTTGCCGTGCCTGAAATTTCCTTGATTTTCATTGCCTGGAATTGACTTTCCCAGAATTGTCGTGCATTGCCTTCTTTTCTTGCATGGGATTGCCTTGACTGGAATTGTCTTGCCTGGTATTGCCTTGCCTTGCTTTACCTGTAATATTTTTGATTGGAAATGCTTTTCATTGCACTGCCTTTTCTTACCTTGATTTCCTTGCCTGGAGTTGCCCTTCCTTGCTTTCCCTGGGATAGCTTTCCGTGGAATTGCCCTGTGATGCCTTGCCTTGACTGGAGTTGCATTGTCGTGCCTTGCCTTGACTAGCCTAGAATTGCCTTGCCTGTAATTGCCGTGCCTTGCATTGCCAAAAATTGCCTTGCCTGGAATTGTCTTTCCAGCAATTTCCTTGCCTGGAATTGCCTTGCCTTGCATTGAAAGGAATTGCCTTGCCTGAAATTCCCTTGCCTTGCATTCTTTTGACTTGCCTGGAATTGTCGTGCCTCGAATTGCCTTGCTTGAAATTTTCCTGCCTTGCCTTGCCTCGAATTGCCTTTCCTGGAATTGGACTGCCTTGCTTTGTTTTGCCTTGCCTTGCATTCTCTTGCCTGGAAATTTTTGCATTGTTTTGTATTTTATTGCATTACCTTTCCTTATCCGTCCTGTAATTGCTCTGTTTTTATTTGCCTTGCTTTGACTTGCCTTGCCTTGCCTGCAATTGCCTTGCCTAGAATTGTCTTGCCTTGCATTGTGTTGTCTGGAATTGCCCTGTCTGGATTTGCTCTGCCTTTCCTTGCCTTGCCTGAAATTGCCCTGATTCCAATTGCCTTGCATTGCCTTTCCTTTCCTTGCCTGAATTTGCCTTGCCTGTAATTTCCTTGCCTATCTTTGCCTGTAATTGCCTCTCATTGACTTAGCTGACCAGGGGTTTCTTGCCTGGAATTTTCTGGCCTTCCTTTGCTTTGTCTTGGCTTGCTGGGAATTGCCTTGACTTACCTGGCCTTGTATGGAATTGCCTTTCCTGGAATTGCCTTGCTTTGTGTTGCCTTGCCAGGAAATGTGTAGCCTGGAATTGCCTTGCCTGTTTGTGCCTGGAGTTGCCTTTCCTGAAATTGCCTAGCCTTGCCTGGTCTGTATTTGCCTTTGCTGAATTTGCCCTGCCTTGCCTCATGTGGAATTGCCGTACCTGGAATTGCCTTGCCTTGCTTTTCCTTGCCTGGAATTGCCTTTCCTGGAATTGCCTTGTTTTGCCTTGCCTGGAATTTTCTAGCCTGGACTTGCCTGGTGTGACTGTGCCTTGAGTTGTCTTACCTGGAATTGCCTTTCCTTGCCTTGTCTG
>JAPYYA010004749.1:0-11472 GCA_028533165.1 Leontopithecus rosalia | reverse complement strand
CAATCAAAAATGATGAGTTCGTGTCCTTTGTAGGGACATGGATGAATCTGGAGAACATCATTCTCAGCAAATTGACACAAGAACAGAAAAGGAAACACTGTATATACTCACTCATAGGCGGGTGATGAACAATGAGAACACATGGACACAGGGAAGGGAGCACCACACACTGAGTTCTATTGGGGGTAATAGGGGAGGGACAGCGGGGGGGGGGAGCGGGGGAGGGATGGCATGGGGAGAAATGTTAAATATGGGTGAGGGGGCAGAAGGCAGGAAAACACACTGCCACGTGTGTACCTATGCAACTATCTTGCATGTTCTGCACATGTACCCCAAAACCTAAAATGCAATAAAAGAAAACTAGCTTAGTATGCCTCAGAAAAAGTAGTTTAGTGTTCTTTTTCTGTTGATTCTCTGTCCTAAAGAAGTTGAATGATTTGCCTCTAAGTGGTGGAAGAAGCATTAAACATCACTTTTCTCCCTTTTTGTTCCCACCGCTTCAATTAGAGCTATTGTTTTAATGATTGTTAACTAAGGTTAGCATTGGCAATTGAATGGTTTGTGCTTTGCAAGAAGACAACTTGTGCCTTCATACTGACTCTACTTCCTTTTGGTTGACTGACTCTGGACATGTTTCCTCCTCTCTAAAATGGTGATTATAGAATATATTCTTTAGGGTGTTGGTAGAATTGGACAATCACATGCATACAGGGTACCTAACTCAGTAAACACTATTGCAATATGTTCAAGAAAACTGATTTACCTGAGATAAAGGGGGTTACAAAGCACTAGGATTTTCACATTATACCAATTACCCATGGAATTTCTTTGGAGGTTAATTAATGAGTAGCCTGATATAAACTGAAGCTCCCAGATACTTCTGAATCCCATTAGCCAAACAAATCCCGGAATGTGTGTACTACAATAAAAACTTTACATTTAGATAAAATTTCGATTAAAATATTTCAGCACTTTTGTCATCTTTATTGTTGCTTTAGACTCAAATCATCAAACACTGATGGAGTACCAACTCCATGCTAGTCAGAGTGAATAACTGAATATTTTTAACCATTTTGCACATTTTGATGTGAGCGGATTAAATAATAGCAAAAAGAAAAGGCTTATGAGGTTTACTGCGTATCAGGCACTGTTCCAAGTACTATGTACTAACTCATTTGATTGTCAAAACATGTATGTGATAGGTGCTATGATAGTTATTATTCTTGTTTTATAAAACAAATCATGACACTTCTAGGCTGAGTAGCTTGTTCAAGATCATATGGCTGAGATGTAAACTCAGGCAGTCTGCTTCTGGATTTTGTGTTCTTAACACAAAGCTATACTATCTCTTAAATAAAAATCAGGTGAAAGAGCATCCTTTCTTCATTGACTTTATACTTAAGAGGTGACTGAGTGGATATTTGCAATATAACATTCATAGGTAAGTACATTTGAAGGTTAAGAGGTATGGGACACTACAAACATAAAGAAAACAAGTGCACAGTCACTGAAGTCAGGAAGCCTGAGTCATAGAAAGTCTAACTGCTCTCTCACTGTGTGACTTCGTTAAAAAAGATACTTAAACTCTCTAGTAAATGGGGCAATAAGAGTACATACCTCCAAGGGGTGCAGTTGCTCATGTCTGTGATCCTAGCACTTTGGGAGGCTGAGGCGGGTGGATTACCTGAGGTCAGGAGTTTGAGACCGGCCTGACCAATATGGTGAAATCCCATTTCTACTAAAAATACAAAAATTAGCTGGGCATGGTGGCATGCACCTGTAATCCCAGCTACTTGGGAGGCTGACACAAGATAATAGTTTGAACCTAGAAGGCGAAGGTTACAGTGAGCTGAGATTGTGCCATTGCACTCCAGCCTGGGCAACAGAGCAAGACTCTGTCTGGAAAAAAAAAAGAGTACATACTCATAGAGTTATGCTAAGGATTAAATGAATTGATGTGGGTAAAATGCTTGGCACATAGCCAGCACTCAGTAAATATTAGTATGGAAGACTAAATCATTTGCAAAGATATGAAAGAAAAATCATTTATTTATAGCATTTGTTCTTTTTATCTAGACTGAGAAAAGTAAAGACTATACAAAGACTATCTTAAAAATTTAGCCGTCATATCGCATTTCAAAAATTTTTCCCAGTTTGGTTCCATAATTTCTCAAACACAATTTAAATCATGTACTTGATATGACTTCACTATTTTTATGATACCACGAGTGACATTTTGTAAACTGTTAAAAACTCAGACACACAAATTGCTCCTTTTATATGGCTTAAATAGTCATTGCATACCTAGCTACTCCTTTTACCAGTCAGATATATTATTTCAAGTGATAGTGATTTATAAGAAGGCTATAAAAATAATACATCATTTGAGAAATGGGTATAAGCATTATTACTCATAAGAACTCCTCAAGTTCTCTATCTACTACATGCATTTAGGCAACACATTTATTTCAAATGCTGATTTTTAAAGGTGATGAGATTTAAACAGTTTGGAAATTGGTTGCACCTTTCCAAAACAAAGAACCATTGGTCATGGTAGGAAGTGATTTTTTTTAACCTATCAAAGTACATCTAAGAAATATTTAACGTTAAAAATCATTTAGCCAGAACATGCGGCTCATGCTGGCTCAGGGTCTGGGAGCTGGGGCCAGTAACCCCAGGATGCAGAGAGTCAGGAGCACAGCCTGATATTGGACCCAGCTTCAGGATCCACTGTGCTAGAAAGGGGAAATTGCACGAATTGGGAGCTGAAAAACTTCCTAATGATGTTATGAAAATTTCGCACTGAAACTGCTCTTGCCTGAAGGTACATTATTATCAAAGATGTCGGACTTCAGACTTACGATACAGTTGTTGAAGGTACAGTTGAGTGAAGTTTAACCCGTCAGGAAGTTTAACCCATCATGAAGCCACAGAGTGAACTGAACTGGGCTGATTCCTAGAATATGAAGCAAGTTGTCATGTCATTTCGCTCTGATTTTACTTGTTAGTTTTAGTGAAGTGATGGGAGAAGATAGAAGACAGGAAGATGTGGGATACCCCTTGCCATTTCTAGCTCCAGACCCCGAACAAAAGGTGTCCAGCATGTCTACAGGTTTCTAGGAGGCTACGGCAGGAGAATCGCTTGAACCCAGGAGAGGAGGAGGAAGTCGCAGTGAGCTGAGAACGCGCCACTGCACTCCAGCCTGGGTGAAAGAGAGATACTCCAACTTAAAAAAAAAGAAAAAGTAGTCAGGATCCTGAGCTGCAAACCAACAAGGAATCCGCTGAGGGAAGCAGCGTCCTCTAGGGGTGGGATTGATACAAAGCTGGAACCAGAAGACCTCATTGGCTGAGACCTCCCTGTGTGCAGGAGGATCTCGCGACTCAGGAACACCTGCGACGTTAACCTATGGTTCTGCACCTCTTTCTATTAGGATTTATTGGGAATCCGCAAGTCCAAAGGCAGATGGTGGCAGTTACTTAAAAAGGTTTCCATTTCAATTGCCACAGAATAGTACAGACTGCCAATAAACAGATACACAAATCAGGTGTATAAAGTGGTACAGTAGTCCTCCTCCTTATCCCAAGTTTCTCTTTCTGAAGTTTCCGTTATCCACAGTCAACCATGATCAGAAAATAGGTGAGTACAATACAGTAAGATATTTTGAAAGCAAGAGACTACAGTCACATAAATTTAGTATATTGTTATAAAATTGCTCTATTTGATTATGATTGTCATTTCTTTTTGTCCCTAATTTGTATTGTAAGTATGTATGTATAGGAAAAAACATAGTACATATAGGGTTCGGTGCTATCTGTGGTCTCAGGCATCCACTGGGGGTCTTGGAACGTATCCCCCACAGAGAAGGCAGGAACACTGTGTTTGTATGTGAATCAGAAATACTTAACAGCTTAAATAAGATAATCCCCTCTCCAGAACCAGTCTGAAAAAAATAAGTATTAAGGGAGAAAACTCTCAGAAGAGACAGTTATCAGAGGTAATTTAGGTTGTCTTAAAAATTCATGGAGGAGGGGATGAAGAAGATGAAGATTATTGCTCATGGGCAGAAATGTCTGGGCTTATGTCAGTACCAGCAAAACCTGAAAGAAAAACTTTACCTGCGCCTTCTAAATTTGCAACAATCTACTTTGAAGCAATACCAAGGCTCAGGAATCTATTAGAATAACAATCAGCTCTTCTACAGCCCCACAAGAACAGTTACTCCCAAACTCAAATTTCTCAACAAAAATTACTGCACACAGTCCCGGGGCAAAGCAGGGATCTTCAGTTAAAGACTTTCACAAAAGAGAAAAATATGAGGAAAAATCAAATGGCTCAACAAAGGGAGTTTGTTTTTCTGTCTACTCAACTCAGTAATGGCAAACCCTGTCTAAATCAGTGGAGATCCATAGGCCTTGCAGATGCAGATCACTGATTCTGAAGGAACCCAAACTGTCTAAAGCCAGGGGATGTGGCTCATATCTATGATTCCTACACTTTGGGAGGCCATGGTGGGAAGATTGCTTGAGTCCTGGAGTTCGAGACCAGCCTGGGCAAGATAGTGAGACCCCATAGGAACAAAAAATAAAATAGCCTGTCATCCTGGCAGGCACCTATAGTCTCAGCTTCTCAAGAGACTGAAGTAGGAGGATCACTTGAACTCAGGGGGTCAAGGCTGCAGTGAGCTGTTATTGCACCACTGCACTCCAGCCTGGACAACAGAGCAAGACCCTATCTCAAAAAGAAAAAAGAAAAAGAAAAAACTGTCTAAAGAATTCAAAATGGACATAATCCAGAAGCTGGGGTTCAAGACTATAGGTATCTGTACTTTCAGGATACCATAGGCAGACACAAAATCTTTCACAACCTGATAAACCTCCAAGTACCGAGTTTTCTGTGATGCTGTATGGTGTCCACAGACCTGGAGATACAGGTTAAGTCCTATAAATAACTAAAACCAGTAAGCCAAACTGCAGTCTTCAGCAAGGGACTTACAGTCTCTTCTACCCTAGTCTCTTCCACTCCAGCAGTTGATCAGCAAGCATCTTCACGACCCAGATGGTTACCTTTCAAATTCTGAGTGCGGTAAAAGAAACCAGAAAACTCTTCTACTGAATTGTAAAAATGTGTGTATTTATCACCATGCTGTATCACTTGAAAACTTGCCCAGTTATAAGTATGCTAAATTCACCCACATTTAAATAAGACGGAGAATTTATTAAATCAGTTTGATTTAAAATAAATCAAATGCTTGTCACAGGAAAACTGCCAAAATTAGGGCTCAGCCCAGGAAGCCACATGGGTTTCTGGCTTTCTGCAGGCAAAAGTTCAAGAGCAAGCCAATAGAGTGAAGTGAAGGCAAGTTTATTGAAAAGTAAAGGAATAGAAGAGTGGCTACTCCATAGTCGGTGCAGCCCTAAGGGCTGCTGGTTGGTTATTTTTATGATTCTTTCTTGATCATATGATAAATAAGGGGTGGATTATTCATGAGTTTTGTGAGAAAGGAGCAGGGAATTCCCAGAACTTAGGGTTCTTCCCACTTAAAGACCATATAGGTTAACTTCCAGATGTTGCCAGGGCATTTGTAAACTGTTGTGGCACCCTTCCTTTAAGACGCTAATGTATTATAATTGGCGTATAATGAGCTGTGAGGATGACCAGAAGTCACTTTTGTTGCCCTCTTGGTTTTGGCTGGCTTCCTTATTGCATCCTATTTTATCAGTGAGGTCTTAGTGATGTGTATCCTGTGAAACCAGTCCTGCTGAACATCTGTCTCATTCCCAAGTATAAAACCAAGTTGTGCCTCTAAAACCAGCAGTTATAGCATCACAGTCTAGTGGTTGGCTCTGCCATTTCTACTCAGTTGATAAGATAATGATATGACCCTCAGGCATCCAAATTACTGTAAACTTAATACTCAGGGTGCAAGATCTGACTGTACCTTTTAACATCCTTGGTTTCTATGCTGCCACATCAATCCTTGAAATGGATTAGACATAGCCCATAAAGGACACTGTCAGTAAATAACCAGCCAAAGGATCAGAGATTTTGAAAGTTTCCATTAACTAGTGAATGACAACCCACAGCACTTTACCAAACCTTTGAAATATGTAACATGTTAATCTTACAATATGAAATAAATTGCTTATGTGACATGTCTAGTTTTTCAAAATTTTATGCTTTTAAAGTAGTTTCTATGTTTTTTAACTGTCAAGAAAAGTCAACCACAGCTAATGCTAAATTCTACTAAAACATTTTGAGCTATGCTTGATATTTATTATTGATTTATTGTTATGATTTGCATTTAAATAAATTTTTGGGAAATAATTGTCAAGGGAAAATATATGTATATAGACATAAAGTATCAGAAAATAGTAATTCGCTGCAAAATTTAAGCTTACAGGGATGAGTAAATATATTTTTACAGTCTGAAAAAAATTTATAGGAACTATTTACAATTGAGTGTACTAAGAATTATTACTAAAGATAACTCTTGAAATATAAAATCTGGCTTAAAAAGCATATTTTAGTATAATGTTACACAAATCAGATGGGTAAATAGCAAACTAGGATTATTCACTTGAGATATGCTAATATACAAAATTTTATCTGTTATTAAAATTTTTATTAAGACGAGAAGTATTAGATGCTTTCTAAACAATAAATGTATCACTGATTTAAAAAAATAACCACTTAGTCACTGGGCAGCTATCATAACCTTCAAAGGAGAAGATTTAAGGCAACACAAACAAAATATGCTAGCTGAACATTGCACATAAATCTTCTGAGAGTCTGCTCCAGACAGAGTTTTCAGTTCTGCACCACCTAATGCTTGGGACCCACAGAATTCCCAGCTGGATTTAGCTTGTCTGCATTGCACTTTTAAAACAAGCTAGAAAAAGGCAAACTCCCTGTTCTTCTGGTGCCATGTGTGTATATTTTGGCTATTTCAGGGTGTAGGGTAATGGAAAAAAAGCACCCTTTGTTTCATTTTTCACCATAATGAGGCTCCCCATTTGACAGGTATGACAATTCTGCCAGATAAGACAAGAGCAATACAACACAGGACAGAAACATGAAGAAAATAATATTTCCCAAGGTCCTGTTGGGCACTACACAGTTGTTTTATGACATTTAAAATTTTATTTTTAACTGATAATGCCCAAAGACAAACTTTGTTACAAGAGACACCTATAAATACTTACTAATCAACAAAAGTTACAACAGACAAGGGACGCAGTAGCATTAATATGTTATGACACAGGGTACATGGGCAGATGTTTATGGGAAAATGACTAACCCATTCATAAATTATCACTGTTTACATTTCAAAGACCAAACCAGCCACTTTGTAAGTACAGATTATATCTTCAGCATTGATCACTGACAGCTATAAAAAGTCAGGCTGTTTGCCTTTCACAGGTACTGGCGGTGAAGAGAAGATGAAATACTTTACCTCATTCATTTTTCTTAGCAAGGACTCAATTCTATTCAAATTAAAGATAGTGCTTGAAAACATACTTGTACTAAAAATATAGGGTGGACAATTTCCTTTTTAAATTTTTAGATCATCAAGAATATAATTTAAATGGAATAAGTATTTATTAGTACATTTAAAAAAAGATAAAAAGAAACAAAGAGGCAATATAAGAAAAGCTTAAAAAATTAAATAGAAGAAAACAGTAAGATCTACAAAATCCAAAAACATAAACAAGACTACACAAGTAAAATAAAATTGATCGATTTCGACAACCAATCTAAACTTCAGTAAAAAGCACAATACTCCCTTTGTGGGTAAAAAAAAATATATAATCTCTAGAGAATAATCTATATTAGTATTATAGAAAGATGAACAAATAAATACACAAATACAAACAGCAGGAGTGACAAAATGAACTTAACCCAAAGAATGCAAGGGAAAAAGTATAAAATTAGGCAAAATTATTGCTTTACACTAAGACTTGACCTACAAAGAAGTCATGAGTTATTAACCTTTTTGCTTTCAATAAGTTACCAAGATATGTCAAGGTATAATTAATAAAAGTGAATCATTGATAGATATATTATGAGAGAGTCTTATCACACCTGCATTAGCCTAATCCCAGCTCCACACTTAGGAACTTTATCAGATCCACAAAGGTTATTAGAACACTGTTGCCAAGGAACTAGGAGTCTGCTAGGACAAGGCACCAGCAGAGAACAGCCAATCCTGGAGAAACACAAGTACCAAAATTAAGTTTCCAGGTCAGAGCAGGGGACTAGACTAGGTCAGGAACGCGAGTCTGTATGAGTTGGGAACGTTTCCAAAGCCTTTAAGTAGCTGATTACATTGTGCAGCATTACTTCCTCACCTGACCCAGGTTAACCTCTTTTTATGCCAGTCCCCATTTTTCCCTAACAATTTCTAACGTTCACATTCCGTTTTCAATAATTACAAAGAATTTTTTTTAACTTACAACTCATGGAACTTAAGTTTGGGGTAGAGAGGGAAAATAACAACTTTGTCTGAACCAATGGTGGGCCTTGCTCTCTTCTTGAACCTAGGTTTTTATGACAAAAATGAAGCTACTTTAGTCCACATAGCAATCAGTGGTCCCTTTAGCCATTTCTGTGTCCCTTCACTAGTTAATTCACCACCTAGACTTCAGCTGAAGGGACTTGCCCTACTCCAGCTATTTAGTCCTGCTCTATGTTCGTCCATAAATTGCTGATCATATGGGGGTTTGTCTCGTCTTCCCTCAGCCCACTAGCCCACTAAACAACATGCTTCTTGTAACAGCTGGTCCTGAGGGTCAGTAGGATGATTTAGCTCATTTAGTTCTCATTTGCTCTTTCAAGATGTGATTTCTTCTTGACTCTTGTATGTTCTAGTGCCTTGCTATTCAAGTTGCGGCCTGTGAACCGGCAGCATGGGCACCCTCTGAGAGCCTGCTAGACATGCAAAATCTCTGGCCAGGAATGGTGATTCACGCCCATAATCCCAGAGCTTTGTGAGGCCAAGGCAGGTGAAATTTTGAGTTCAGGAGTTCAAGACCAGACTGGGCAACACAGCAAGACCCCCATCTCCACAAAAAGTAGAAAAGTTTGCTAGGTGTAGTGGCATCTGCCTGTATTCCCAACTACCTGGGAGGCTGAGGTGGGATGACCCTCTGGGCCAAGGAGGTTGAGGATCCAGTGAGCTCTGATCATGCCACTGAACCTCAGCCTGGGCAACAGAGTGAGGCCTTGTCTCAAAAACAGAAAAGAAATGTAGGATCTCTGGCCCCACCCTGAGGGTGGCTCTGATAAAACTTGTAGTAAGTAAACCAATTTTTTTATTTCACTATTTTCAAAGCCTTATATCAGTGGGTCCCCTGGCACATAATAACTACTAACATCCTTCAGGATTTATGATTTATGAAACACATTTTGGGAAACACTGGTGTAATGGACATATATGATAAAAGGAAGCAAATCACTAAACACTTCTTTGCATTGCAGTTTCTTCGTCTATGCAATGGAGATAAAACAGGACCTATCCATCTCAAAGGGTACCTTTGAAAAGAAAAAGAAATTTTCAAAACCTCTTGAAAATGCAAGCATTTGGGATACTTTCATTCATTTATTTATTCACTTAACAAATAATTATGAGTGCCTACTCTGTCCTAGGCCTGTGCTATGTGTGGGGGCTATAGCAGTGAGAAACCCCCTACTTTCATGGAGCCAAAAATCAATCTGAGTAAATTAAGGATTAAGATTTATAGAGCATAAATGTAGACACTGATTCCCAAGAGGTAAGAAATTGCTAAAGGAGTCCCATCAGTGTTATTTTAATTCCAAATTATTTATTTAACTAGCAGAATGCCTTTTCAAAATCATAAGGCAGCAGGAGTACCTACTGCATAATAATAATGTTAAGATTTATACAGAACTTATTGATGTCATCTAACTAATGGTGTACTGGCAAGCTAGCCCTGATATATAGTGTTTGCCAATTTCTGTGGTGTAAGTATTCTCACCATGGCCAATTAATTTCAAGCTACCAATATGATGTCATTGGATATGAGGATAGGAATCAGAAAAAACATACACTATCGGTCATGGTGAGCCAGTATAAACCAACTGCAGTACATCATGGCATGGACCATTTGAAGCATTTCACATAAGTAAATTATAACTACCCTATAAGAGAGTAACTAGTATCTTCCCTATTTTATAGATGAGGAAATTGAAGCTCAAAAAGATTACATAACTCTTCCAAACCGAGCAACTATGCAGGATGAAGGGAAGTGACATGGTTTGGCTGTCCCCACCCAAATCTCATCTTGAATTCTTACATGATGTGGAAGGGACCCCATGGGAGACAGTTGAATCATGGGGGTGGTTTTCACCACGCTGTCCTCATGGTAGTGATTAAATCTCACAAGATCTGATGGTTTTGTTATACTGGACTGAGTATAGAAAGTCAACACTAAGACAAAAGGATGCTAAATTGCAGGGTTTATTGCCGGCGACCATGGAGGACTCATGTCTTTTTAACCCATGGCAGAGAGAGAAGGGTGACAAGACTTTTCTATACCTGTAAAACTACCTTGGGAGCAGGGATGGGGATGAAAGGCTTAGGTCATTTCCAGGGCTAAATCACCTCCTGGGCCGAGAGAAGGGTGGGGGGGCTCCGGACATTCCAAGGGCCGGAGGCAGGGGGGGGGGGACGGGGGACTTTTTGTCATTCTGATTGCTACTTAAGTGGTTTACAGAAGTCAAGATAAACATTAGTTTATACATTGTCTGGGCAATATTAGAATCTACAGATTTTTAGTTACTTATTAGGAGTCGCAGGAGCCAGGATAGAATTAACTCGGGCTGCTTATTCTGGTTATTACCGGCTAGCAACTCTGGCAGTTACTGATAGGAGAAGGTAAGCAGTTTTACCTCTTTGCATTCTGCAAAGTAAACTAGCAGTTTTATTTACAGAAGCCAAGGCCTGCAGTCAGCCTTTACAACTTATTTATTTTTTTTAAAGAAAAAACGGAGAGAAGGAGAGGAAGAAAAAGGAAGAAAAAGAGGGAGAGAGAACAGGAATATTGCTTAATTCTAAGAATGGTTATTAATAATGGCTGATCAATATTTTGTGCATTGAAAGTAGAGAATGTATATTTTGTGTATTTAAAGTGGAGAGCACTATACGTATTTATTAAGTTTACTTGTTCCGGATCTGAATTCAAGTCCTGGATATCCTTATTAATTTTCTGTCTCGTTGAGTCTAAATCTCTTTATGGGTCTTAGGTATCTGGGTGTTAGGACCGTTACCTCTTATTGTTGCATTGATCCTTTTACCACTGTATCTTTGTTGCTTTAAAATCTATTTTATAAAATGCGAGAATTGCAACTCCTGCTTTTTGTTTATTTCTTTATTTTTGCTCTCCATTTGGTTGGTAAATCTTTCTCCAACCCTTTGTTTTGAGTCTTTGTGTATCTTTGGATATAAAATG
>JAPYYA010004748.1:0-11472 GCA_028533165.1 Leontopithecus rosalia | reverse complement strand
CTTCTCTCTCTCTCCCTTTCCCTAAAAGAAAGAGGTAGCTTCCAGTCTTCCAAAAGCTCTTGCTCAGCTCACACCTGACCTGCAAGGTGTGTGCTGCCAGCCAGGTGGAACAGATGCACCCTGAATAAAATGCTTGATTAGAAACCACATGCTTTACCTAAAGGGGTGCCAACTGCAAACTAAGACCAGAGAGTTAATTGTATTGTGTTTATACCTTATCACGTGTGGCAGGCAGAAAAAAGGTGTCCAACTTCTAATTCCGAAACCTGTGAGTATGTTACATATGTGGCAAAAGTCACTGTGAAGACGGCAGTAAGGTTAAGGACTTTGAGATGGAGAGATTTTCCTGGATTATATAGATGGGCCCAATCTAATCCTGAGTCTTTTAAAAAAAATTTTTTTTCTGTGGTCAGAGAAAGATGGGATCACAGAAGAGAAGCTAGAAGAAACGTCAGGAGTAAAAGTGACTCAACTTGTTATTGGTGGCTTTGAAGATGGAGGAAGGGGTCACATGCCAAGGAATATAGGTGATCTCTAAATAGATTCACCCTAAAACCTTCAGAAGGAACTAGTCCTGCTGACTCCTTGATTTTAGTCCAGTAAGACCTGCGTCCAACTTCCAATCTACACAACTGTAATATAATAAATATTTGTGTGTGTGTGATGGTGTGTGTTTTGAGACAGTCTTACTCTGTTGCCCAGGCTGGAGTGCAGTGGCACAACCTCAGCTGGCTCAGTGCAACCTCAACCTCCCGGGTTCAAGTGATTATTTTGCCTCAGCCTCCCAAGTAGCTGGGATTACAGGCACCACCTGCCACCACGTCTGGCGAATTTTTTTTTGTATTTTGGTAGAGGCAGTTTCACCATGTTGGCCAGGCTGGTCTTGAACTCCTGACTTCAAGTGATCTGCCCACCTCAGCCTCCCAAAGTGCTGGGATTACAGGTGTGAGCCACCATGCCCCACACATGTGCTGTTTTAAGCATGAAATTTGTGAGTTTTATTATAGCAGAAAAACAGACTTTGGTACCTGAAAGTGGGGTGCTGCTGTAACAAACACCAAAAAATGTGGAGGTGGCTTTGGAATTGGGCAGTGAATGGAGCCTGGGAGAATTTTGAGGAACATGGTAGGAAAAGTCTACATTGCCTTAAATACGTTGGACCTATTAACAGAAATATAAATAATAAAGACTGTTCATGAGGACTCAGAAGGAAGTGAGGACACGGTAGAGAGAACATAAACTGCCTTAGAGAATACCTCAACTGTCGGCCGGATGCAGTGGCTCAAGTCTGTAATCCCAGCACTTTGGGAGGCCGAGGCGGGTGGATCACGAGGTCAAGAGATCAAGATCATCCTGGTCAACATGGTGAAACCCTGTCTCTACTAAAAATACAAAAAATTAGCTGGGCATGGTGGTGCGTGCCTGTAATCCCAGCTATTCGGGAGGCTGAGGCAGGAGAATTGCCTGAACCCAGGAGGCGGAGGTTGCGGTGAGCCGAGATCGTGCCATTGCACTCCAGCCTGGGTAACTAGAGTGAAACTCCGTCTCAAAAAAAACAAACAACAAAAAAAAAACCATAGGCACTAAAATCTATTTTGTTTTCAGAAATGGAGTTGGACTGTTACAACCCAAAGGAACGATAGGTTAAATTAAGGTAAATCACCAAATACTACAAATACACATTTGGGAAATCCAAACTAGATATTTTCATGTGATAACCATACCCTCTCCTGACTTTAGCCTTGGAGATATTGAAGTATCGGCAGCTGGAAGACCCACCTTCTTTTTCTAGCTCTGCTACATATTGACCAAAAGAGTCAAAGTCCATTCACATGATTGAAGGGTCTGGGAATTTTGTTTTTGGTGTACACATGCAAGTTGGAGGGCAGAAGTTTTACCCTCTTGAAATACCTAGAAACCACTTGTTTCCTCATCTAAAAATCATTATGACAGTGAAACACTGCATATGAAAGCACTTTGTAACATCTATAGCACTGGGAAATATAAATAACTTACTGAAATATAAAGGTGTATGATCAACTGAATACATCTCAGATAATTATGATTCGACTGTATGCATTGAATATAGCCTGCAGTGGGCCCCTTGGTAAACAGCTTAACAGTTTTGTTCCAAGTTTTTAGCCAAGAGAAAATTTGTTGGCTAGTCATGCCCTATATTGGCCACATGATGAATGGCAATGATATTGACACACAGTGCCCCTTACAGAATTCAGTAATTTCCCAGTGCCTTGTGAACTCTTTCAAAGTGGGAAGCTGAAATGCATTGGTACGCAGAAGGCTGGCTCAGCCAGGGCCTTGGGAGTGTCCTCCCGACAGATGCGTGTGTAGGTTGTATTTGGTTCCGGTTGGTCACGAAAAGCTGGTTGCTCTAAAGAATGAGAATATACTTAGTTTAGCATTTATTAGAACTATCTGGGGAACAAATCTTGGGGTGGCCCTCAAACTGAGTAACAGATTTGGAAGTGGAGTGAGGTCGGAAGTGGTGGTGGTTGGGGAAGGGAGAGAAGTAGGAAGGAAGGGAGAGAGGGAAACCTGTGCTTCAATAACTAGGTCTTTCCTGGAATGGATCTGAGAATCTGGGACTGGGTGGCTAAGATCTCATCTCTAGAGGGGAGAAAGAACTGGGTGGTGATTGCTCTGTATTTACTACTGGAGTTCACTACAGAATAGGTGAATGGAATGGGCTGGTATGATCGACATGAGGGAGACCAGGTTTGTGATACATTAAAAAACTTGAATGAACCCTTCCATAATTCTCTCTTCCATCTCTCTGCTTCCCTTTCTCAATCCCCATCCTCAAGTTGTGGAATTACCAAATTTATTATGTGAGCAACAGCAAGCCTATGATAGCCCTTGGCTCCATCTATCCCCGTTTGTGTCAGTTCATTCTGGATCCTTTTAGCCCGTGGTCTTCATTCACTCCTTTTATGGGGAAGCAAAAGGAGTGGGAGAGGTTATGAGAACAGCTGGGCCCTCCCAGTTGCTGGGGTGGTTATTTTAAGCCTTGTTTAATGTGTCCAGAGACCCAGATGGCATTTTTAACTAAGCTGCTTTATTAAATCTTGTGATAAAACATAGTGATGTTTATTGAAAAGGCAGAAACACATCAGCAACATTATGCGTGAAACTTGCCCTAAGAGTTTGGTATAAAACATCTGTTCTCTTTGAGCTTTTTGTGAACTCTGGAAGTTTGCTAGTTTCCATACAGACTTGAGGACAAGAAGTTGGAACCCGCTTTTGGAGAAGTCCAAGCGTAGGTACTGGAGTCACTAACCCTAACTCTTTCAGTCTTAAGTTCCCGGATGCTCTTCTGTTAGACAACAGTGGCGTGAACAAGCACTGTAATAGCATCTGAACAAGATTATTTGAGAATAATGGACAGGAAAAATTGGTATAAATTGTTCAGGGAATTTTAAATTAAATATAAAAAGCTAGGGCTTTAATGGCCTGTGTCAGCCTATAGTCTTAAGAGTTAATATGCAAACAAACACTCAAGATTTGGCCAATGTGCCTCTACTTCTACTTATACAGTCAAGGGGGAATTTTGAGATTCTTTCATCTGATTTGACTCTCTTAGTTATGGATAAGAGGATATCTAGAATATATATGTGACTTGTTAAAATGAAAATTCACCTTCTCTGAGTCTACATATCTTTCACCTCTTACATTTTTAATGAAATCAACTTTCGGAGTCATGTCCATAGTTGTATGAAAAGAAAAATTTCAGGAACATTCAACCTCCAAAGTTCTTTTTCTTAGTCTGAAGTCATGGAAGCATTTTACTTTTATCTTTTAAAGTTTGTACTAGTTGGTATTTTGTATAAATGTAATATTTAATTATTGTTTTTGTATTGTTTTTCTCTAGTAAGCGTCCTGGTTTTTAGCTATAAATATCTAGTTTTACATTTAGGGATTTCTAATGGAAAGAGAAAGGAATCTGAAATCAAAGGACAAGAGTTTATTCCACTTGACAAAACGTACCACATACTGGAAGGACAGTTTTATAACAAATATTTAATATCTATGATATGTAAAAAGGTTTTACAAATCAATAAAAAAAATCAAACAATTCAATACAAATATCGTCAATAATAACAACACATGAACAGGTGGCCAAACTTATTGGTAACCAGAGAAATAGAAATTAAAAGAATCCATCAACTTGTAAAAAAGATGAAATTACCCAGAGTTGGTGTAGGTGTTGGAAAATTGTCATGTTTGTATGCTGGAACATAGTCCAGGAGCAGTAAGTCCAGGAGCATACTCAGAAAGTAATGTAAGACGTGATATCTTCTCAGCAGGCACTAGGGAGGTTTTCTTGAAAGAAAAGGGGAAAATGCCGCTTTTAAGCAAAAAATGTGGACTATGTTGGCAGACATGTCTTTAAAACATACCGGCAGAGAATTACTTACTTATTTGTCTCTTAGTTTTATCTTGATCACTCCTAGAGTGATTTTTTTCTCCCTCTTAGTTATGCAGCAGCCTGCTGGCTGACATTTAACTACTGACTGTTCATCCCGGGGAATGAACTCCTGAAATCTATAGTCAAGGGTACAGATGTAAAGAGACAGAAAGGATGATATTTCTAGTGCCTTTTTTCTTCCTCTGATGGCTTCCTCCAGAAACTATGAAAGCACCAACACTAAATCATGTTTACAGTGAGAAAGCTGTTTATTCTTAAGTAGGAAATTCTATGAGTTTCTGTAAAATTTTGCCCATGTAACAACAATTAGTCTTTTAATTTGAGTTGTGTTTTATAATTCCATGGATGGAGATGGGTGGAGGCTGGGGTGAGGGGAAGCTGAGGTAAGAAGCCAGGCCAGAGAATTTAAAATGATGTCTTTCTTTGAGGATGCCCCCTCTGCCCCTCCTGCTGGCCCCACAACCGTGGGATTGGCCACATCACTTCCTGTCCAAGTTGGCACCGACAGTGGCACAGTAACTCTGCCCAGTGTTCTAAGACTGCAGTGGGCAAGTTTCCAGCAATAGAGTCACCCAAAGAAACAAGGCAGACTCCTTTTTTTCTTTTTTGAGGTATGGGCAGTTTCCCCATACCTCAGTACCTATGTCCTTTGCTTTCGGAATAGCTCCATTAAGTCCCCAAACCTTGCCTTTGACTTATATGACTTCCTGAGGATCCCCTACATTTGCCTCTGTTTCCTTCCCTGATGCTGAGGCCCTTAGTCTTCCGTGGGGGAGAGTCCTCCGGGGCTTTCCTGTGGGAGAAAAGAAGGATCTGTTCTTGTCCACCCTTCTTTCTCTCCAGGTAGAGAAATAGCTCACATTTTTGGTGCCTTCTCTGTACTGGGCACTGTACTGAGAGTTTTCACGTGTGACCTCACAGGTACTATGATCATCTCCAAGTGACCTTCAGAGACGTGGTCCACCGCAGGTCACAGAGCTAGGAAATGAGTAAGATGCAAGAAAAACGGCTTTACTCTCAGCATGAAGTGAGACAGACAATACAGTACACGTGCTGGGTGACAGAGTCGTCCCTGAGTTGTTAGGGCCTTTCCCCACTTTGGGACTCTACTTGCTTGGTGCACAGCAGGCAGTGAATGAGCTGTAAGAATCATGGTATTTGTGATTTCCTGTGTTCTTAACAGTTGAGGTATTCTTTTTTGAGATGGAGTTTTGCTCTTGTTACGCAGGCTGGAGTACAATGGCACGATCTGGGCTCACCGCAACCTCCGCCTCCTGGAATCAGGCAATTCTCCTGCCTCAGCCTCCTGAGTAGCTGGGATTACAGGCATGCACCACCACAGCTAGCTAATTTTTTGTATTTTTAGTAGAGATGGGGTTTCACCATGTTGACCAGGATGGTCTCGATCTCTTGACCTCTTGATCCACCCGCCTTGGCCTCCCAAAGTGCTGGGATTACAGGCTTGAGCCACCGCGCCCAGCCCAAAATAGATTTTAAAAGCTAAATTATAGATCTTTGCTGTCCAGTATGGTAGCTACTAACCACTTGTGGCTATTTGCATTTCTATTTTAATGAATTAAAATTAAGTAAAATGCAAAATTCAGCTCATCAGTTGCTCTAGCCACATTTCAAGTATTCAATATTTACATCTGGCTAGTGGCTGGGACAATGCAGATTATAGAACAGTTCCATCATCAGAGAAACCTCTATTGAACAGTGCTATTATATAATGTCATCTCCAGAGAAAGAAGACTTTAGAAAAAGTCAGAAATGGCCAGGCATGGTGGTGCATGCCTGTAATCCCAGCTACTCAGGAGGTTGAGGTGGGAGAATTGCTGGAACCCGGGAGGTGGAGGTTGCAGAGAGCCAAGATCGTGCAACTGCACTCCAGCCTGGGTGACAGAGCAAGACTCCGTCTCAAAAAGAAAAGGTCAGAAACATCTTGAGACAGGCACAGTGCTGTCATCTGTCCAATACGGAAGTCGTTTAGGAATAAGAAAGATCAGAACAAAGACGAGAAAAAGAGGTTGCCTTAGGTGCACCAACCCAGAAAAGGGCAAAGGCATTCCTACAGTCATTGTGTTGCATTTGGGCTCTTAAACTCTTTTAGAGACGTGAATAATTTGATACATAGAAGATACACAAAGTGGAGGCTCTGAAGCAGATGGAAATAGAAAGAGAGCTAATTTGTTACAAACTAGGCTTAACCATAATTCATTTAAATGATACTATTCGCTTTTTTCACATGATCAGTTTTTCTTTTGCTCTATAGTAGAACATAGTTTCTATCTTTAAAGGGGAATTAAAATATTTCTTGGAATTTTTAAATGTAAGTTCTCATAGCCACATAAAAACTACAGAAACAGATAAAATCCATCTCTTATTTATTCCCTAATCCGTTCGAATTAAATATAAAAATCCAAGCATCCAGAGTGATACTCAAAAAAGTGAAAGTGAGAAACAAAAATTCCTTTGTCACCCGTGGAGGTAGTTAACTCACCAAATCCTCACTCCAAACACCAGTAATTTTTAAAAGACATAAACACATGTTCTGCCTTTCCGGAAGGAACTGTATTTCAGGGTAAGCAATGACCTAGTTGTGAAGAAAATGGCCTGCTTATAGAAAAATGCCAGCTAAAACATGTAGAAAGAATTAGAAAGTCACCATTTGAAACCCCTAATGAAATAATCAACTCAAGTAAGGATCATCCATAAATGCTAAAACAATCAGGTAAATGTTGATACAGAACTAAATATACACATGGTGTAGAGTTTACATCACAGACTACTGGCCTGACCCAATGGTGAATATAACAGAGGAGATAGGCAGTAACCACCCTAATCTTGCGATCATCTCAGCATCACTAGCAATGGGATGTGAATATATGAAATATTCTCTTTTTTTTAAAAAAAAAAAAGAAGTGGGCCAGGCGTGGTGGCTCACACCTGTAATCCAAGCACTTTGGAGGCCAAGGGGGGGCGGGGCAGATCACCTGAGGTCGGGAGTTCAAGACCAGCCTGACCAACATGGTGAAACCCCGTCTTTAAAAAAAAAAAAAAAAGTTTAGCCTGAATTTAATTAAACCTTGCAATGGGCTAAAAGTGTATGTCCTCCCAAAATTCATATGTTGAAATCCTAACCCCAAAGGTGCTGGTATTACAAGATGGGGCCTTCGGGGGTCATTAGGTCATAAGGACAGAGCCCTCATGATTGGAATTAGTGCCCTTATAAAAGAAACCTCCATTTCTTATTTTTTAGAAATCTGTACTAAAGAATCTAGGGATAAAATGTCACTTTAGCATAAGCCCCAAAAAGGTGACGAAAATGAGGAAAAGATTGGTTAAAGCTGGTTGTTTGAAATTCTGAAACATGTCTACCATTCCCAGACCCATACCCACCCCTCTTAGAAGTAGTACTTTCAGATAACTTAAGAGTTGATGCTTCTATGTGGACTTTAATTGTAATCTGTCCTTTTATAACAACTAGTAGACTAAATTTGACTCTATTTTAAGCATGTATTAACCTATGCTAATTATCTGCTAAAAAATTCCACTCTTAGAGTTAATAAAGTGTGTTTGCCATAGAAAACCCAATGAAGTAGGAAGCTGAGGAGCCCTTATGGTAAAGTGGGCCAAGAAATAATCAGACACAATAATTTTCCCATGCAAATCAACAACCATAGCTTCAAAAATATCCTGACCCACAACAAGTATTGGACAGGCTATGTTTCTCTCACTCCCTAAACATATTGGTCCAAGAAGGAGTATGAGAGCTGCCATAGCTCTCTCAAGGCTCATTATTCTCCATCGCTCCATGGGAACAGCCTTGTCAGACAAAAGTGAAAGACCCATTTGTCAACCTCTCTTTAGCTCCCTGATTCTAGCCAACCTTCATCAATCCCAAGGGAGGAGCCAGAGAGAAATACAAACCCCCATATCTCCAGCATCATTTTGACTCTGCTGGAGTCAAAAATCACAATTCCACCACCCACCCCAACACCACTGGCCTGTTTTCTCCCAATTGCTTTTTATTATGTTTTTAAAATCCTCTTTCCTTATCACTGAAACACTGAGAAGGAGGAATTATAGGAGATAAATATGAAGCATGGAGAATCCTTTAAAAATATTTTTAATAGTAAGTGAGAAAATGAAAAGGAGAGGTTGGGAAGGAAGGAGAGAATCCAAATGCCAGGGAATTGTTAAAATTCGCTTTTAAAGATGTTAATACTGATTTATACATCTGCAAGAGGCTCCCTTTAAAGAAAAGTTCTATTTGTGTGGGTCTGATTGCATTAACAAGGATGAAATTACTTTTTTAGATGATGTTTCCCACAGATAATTCAGAGACCTCTGAAATTAAGTATACCTTTTGTAAATGTCCTTGAGATGCTGCCAGACTTGGGAAACAGAAAATTGGGATATGAGGCTATGCCAAAAAGTGTTGCTAGTTATAGGACAGAGAGGAAAGGTACAGAGGGAGGAAAAACCTGAAGTCTGAGAATCCGGATTGCAAAAGAAGACTACCGAGGTCGTGGGAGAAGGGAGAGGAAATGAGGGTGAAAACTGAAAGGGGAAGAGGCATGAAATGTTGTCAAATGCCAAAAAGCATTTGGAGAGAAGTTGGAAATTGCATTTAGAGAGCCACTGCAAATCTCATTTCAGCCCATTTAGAGATATGCCTCCTGGGAACTGTGAACCCAAGCTGTTTAGCATCAAATTGATCCACTCCATCCCTATCCTAATCAAATAAATCATTCAGTAATTCCACTGGATTACACTGAGTTAAAGAACTGAAATATTAAAAACCTTCAAAATATTAAAAACCCAAAATATTAAAATATTAAAAACTTTAAGGTCCCACTCTTGCCAAATATGTCAGGGAGTGTGTGTGTATGTGTTCTGAGACACCACTACAGTTAAATTGGCAGAGCTAAGACTTAGGGGATTGGGGGATTATTGCAAAAAGGCCACAGGGTGGGGGCACTATGTTGAGAACCTGCGAAAGAAGTTTGTGTGGGGACGGTGGATAGTGGACGTGTTGGGAAAAATATGGAAAACTGGGAGCTGCCTTGGAATCGACAAGACTGGGCAAGAGAAAGCCGGAAAGAAAAATGAACAGGTGCAGGATGTGGGCAGAGTCGGAGAAGAGTCCGGGGGCCCGGAGTGGCTCCAGGAACGAGGGAGACCCCTCAAGGCTTTTGGGGGCAGTGGATGCTAATAGAACCCGGTGTCGGGGGTGCGCCCGGGAGCTGCGAGCGCGCCGGCGGTGGGGCACTGGAGGGTGAGGATGCAGGAGGGAGGTAGCAGAGCCAGAGCGGGGAGGGGGTCTTCCAACTAGGCCCGGAGGCAGTAAGGGGACCAGGGCGTGGAGAGGGCCTGGCGGCAGAGCGGCAGTAAGCACGGGGCATCCGGTCACTCACTCACCCCGTTAGCTGCAGCCATCTGCACCACGATTTCGGTGGCGGTCTTGCTAAAGTACCTGCCGTCGCTGCCCACCACCATGGTGCAGCCCTGGCGGTCGCGCAGGTCGATGGACGACAGCACGCTCTGGATGAAGTTGGGCAGGTAGTTGCGCTGGCCCTCGAAGAGGCCGGTGGGCCGCCGCAGTGCCCCACTGCCGGCCGGCCGCTGGTCCTCGTAGGGCGCAGTGGGCACCGTCAGCACCGGGATGGGGCTCCCCTCCATGTCGCCTCCTGGCCGGCCCTGCTGCGGCTCCTGGAGCCCAAGGAAATATGCAGCCCGCTGGGGGGCCCCCACCAGCCTGGCCGCACTCCGGGACTCCGCGTCGTGCCATGGGCCCCCTCCCCAGCCAGCCGGAGCCCTGCGCCCTGTGCCTGCCGTGGGGACTGCCCGCCCCTCCTCTCCGCTCCGCCGCTCGCTGCCTCCCTCGGCAGAGTTTACCTCCACCTTCCTATAAAGTTTTCTCCCGCCCATCTTCTCTGCTGCCTTCCCAAGTTGGACTCGCTTTCAGGGTGTCCCAAAAGCCCGATTCCAGGGCCTGCTAGCCCGACCCAGGTGACGCTTCCACCAGCGCCGGGCCCCAGCCTTCCCCGCGCTCGCCGCTCTCCAGGGCACAGCCTCCGGCAGAAAACAGCCTGAGGGCAGCGAGACTTTGGCAGAGCCCTGGTTCCTCTCCCGGTCTCCCTGGGAGTGCGCAGCCTACAAGCACCAGTTTCTTTTGAACAAGAACAGGGAGGGAGTTGGGAGGGGGCTGAAACCTTTTGCCATCAGCGAACAGCCCCAGCCAAAAATAACCCTGGAAAGGCGAGGTGAGAATGGTTATCTCCTGCCAGTGCAGAAATGGGACTGTGTGTGTGTGTGTGTGTGTGTGTGTGTGTGTGTGTGTGTCGCTGTGTGTGGGGTGTGTACCCTCCCACCACGACCATTTGTTGAAGGGAATCACCACTGTCAGCCTTCAATTCAGCAAGGCTGAACTGAGCCGTCCACATTTTCCCCAGCCTCTTCCAAGGCAGCACACTTTCCGGTATGAACAATTCCTTTTTTGTTGCCGTCGTTGTTTGTTTGTTTGTTGTGGTGGTTGCAACAGCAGCAACACAGCCAACACATATTTCCCTATTCTTCTCAACCTTCTCACCCTCCCTACCCAGCTCCTGCCTTAGAAATAGGCTTGTCCGGAAGGGGGAGGAAGATGGCGCTGTAGAAACAACTCACCACTGCAGCTCTCAGTCAAGACGCAGAGGGTAAGCAAACACCGCATTTTCAGACGGATCCTTATAGCCCACAGAGTGGGGGGAAAAAGCCCAGGTGTAAAAGGCACACAGGACTCAAGCGCAGCACTCTCTGCTGGCGCGGCCAGGCAACCAGCGCCGCCGCTGCGGCCGGCACACAAAACACGCGGGGCTGGGCGCCCTGTTAAACCGGCAATTTGAGACTTGGGAGGGCAGATGCTATGCTCATCTGATTGAACGGGTTTTGGACGGTGATCTAGACCAGGAGATTTCTGGGAGGTCGACAGGTCTCACCCCCACAGGGACAAGCAATAAGGCGATTCGGAGTGCCTGGGGTTG
>JAPYYA010004747.1:0-11473 GCA_028533165.1 Leontopithecus rosalia | reverse complement strand
CAAGTGTCTTTACCTCTCTGACCTCCTCGTCTCTAAAAATGGAGGACGATCAAAGCTGCTTTTCTGGGTGCGCGAGAATTAGAGGACACACTGGGAATCGGACCCACAACACATTGTCGGGCACACAGTAGGTGCTCAACTTGTCAGCTCCATTTCAGTTTCTGCCCACTTCCACCAAACTACGTGGCTCATTACTTTGGATTGAATTGTGTGCCCCCAAAATTCATACATTGAAGCCCCAGTACCTCAGAGTATGTGTGTGGAGACAGAGCTTTTAAAGAGACGATTAAGTTAAAACAAGGCTGTTAGGATGGGCCCTAATCCAGTGTGACGGGTGTCCTTGAAGGAGGAGGTTTGGACACAAAGAAGAGACACCAGGGGCGTCTATATGCAGAGGAAAGATGGTGTGAGGAGACAGTGGGAAGATGGCTGTCTGCAGGCCACGGAGAGAACCCTCAGAAGTTACCATCTAGGAGAAGTTGGATTTGTATTTCAAGCAGAAAAACTGAGCTTCCAGTGAGTATGTTCAGTTTTGGCAACTATATTATTTTATTATTATTATTATTTGAGATGGGGTCTCACTCTGTCACCCAGGCAAGAGTACAATGGTGTCATCTTGGCTCACTGAAACCTCTGCCTTCCAGGTTCAAGCAATTCTTTTGCCTCAGCCTCCTGAGTAGCTGGGATTATAGGCACATGCCACCACGCCCAACCAATTTTTGTATTTTTGATAAAGATGGGGTTTCATCATGTTGGCCAGGCTGGTCCTGAACACGTGGCCTCAAGTGATCTTCCCACCTTGGCTTCCCAAAGTGTTGGTATTACAGGCATGAGCCATGGTGCCCAGCCTGGAAACTATATTATTATTTTTTTTATTTTTATTTTTTTTGAGATGGAGTCTCGCTCTATTGCTCTGTTGCCAAGGCTAGAGTGCAGTGGTGCAATATTGGCTCGCTGCAATCCGAGTTTCAAGTGATTCTCCTGCCTCAGCCTCCCAAGTAGCTGAGATTACAGGTGCCCACCACAACACCCAGCTGATTTTTGTATTTTTAGTGGAGATGAGGTTTCACCATACTGGTCAGACTGGTCTCGAACTTCTGACCTCAAGTGATCTGACTGCCTTGACCCCCCAAAGTGCGAGGATTACAGGCGTGAGCCACCACACCCAGTCAGAGTTACATTATTTGAGAGAGACTAGCTTGTTTTTGAATTTTTAAAGTTTAAAAATAAAATACTTTGCATTTTAAGTTGTCAGCAAAATAGACTTACAAGTTGAAAGGTTGGTGCAAATATAATTGCAGTTTTTGTCATTGAGAGTAATGGCAGCAGCGTTCGGTGGCTCATGCCTGTAATCCTAGCATTTCGGGAGGCAAGTGGATTGCCTGAGGTCAGGAGTTCGAGACCAGCTTGTCCAAAATGGCAAAACCCCATCTCTACTAAAAAAATACAAAAATTAGCCTGGCGGTGGTGCACGACTGTAATCCTGGCTACTCAGGAGGCTGAGGCAGGAGAATTGCTTGAACCCAGGAGGCGCCTGGGAGCCGAGATCGTGCCATTACACTCCAGCCTGAGCAACAAGAGTGAAACTTGGTCTCGAAAAAAAAGAAAAGAAAACAGAAAGCAGTGGCTAAAACTGCAATTACATTTGCACCAACCTAATATTTTAATGTTATTTTTCCCTAACAAGACCTTGCAATTTGAGCAGTAATTTAAAGGCTTTCAGAGAGACACCAAGTCTTCTCAGGTTCACAGAACCTGCCACCTTTCTATAGGTTTTCTACTCAGCTAGAGAGACTCCCTAAGAGGATTCATAAGCCTGAGTTGTGAAGCATAACACCCCCCACCGAAAATGCACTTGCCCTCATAGTTGGCACCAGCGCAGGGTGAATGAGGGTGTGTGGGAAAACTACCCTGACTGAACTGGTGTTCAAGGTTCCTGAGCCCTAACAGAACTGTGCCAAAAATCCACGCTCTTGTGGTGGTAGACACTTCTTATTTCGTTTTTTCTCTAGATAGCTACACACATAAAAATGCCATTCAATAGGAAACTTGAATCATTTACAATTTTGGTTTAGTTTCTTAAAAGATTCCAGAGAAGGAACGGCATTTCCTGTTTCAGATGTTGTCTGATCTGAGAGTTCAAAGTCGTGCCTGCGTTGGTACAGAAACGAGCAGTGTGCCGGAGGCACTCATTAGACAGTGGTAGGAATCACAGGCTGGTATAACTAAAAGCGTTAAAATTCAGACACACTCCCTTCTACCTTTTGGCTTAAAGCTATGGATGATCCATGCTTTTTTATTTTAATGTTAAATGTATAACTAGGTATTAGTGAAAGGTTTCCATATTTTTAATAGTAGTTCAGATATCACTGTTAGGTCAGACAGCCAACAGAATTCTTCCACTGTAAGGACATGTCAGTTGTAGAGAGAACATAGCAAAAAGAGACATATGCTCTTTACAGACGCTCATGTCAAAGAGTTAAACATCTTCAAGTTCAACCTATGATAAAAGACCAGTGCTACCCAATACCTGCATGGAGTTCACTATTTACCATACTTTTTGGGAGTATCTCAGGAAGACTACAGTTACACCACTTTAGACTGTATGTGTAGCAGGTCACAACTTACCCTTGTGTGTTTAGATGTGTATGGAATACCTGTATATGTTTGTGAAAGCTGTTTACCATAATGGAGGGGAAAATCAGATTCCTTGCATCTGTGTCCTCTACTGATCATTAAAGGAGTTCCTGTCACCTGCTCTCCCTGCTGCATACATCTATCCACTTTGCTAACTTTGTGTGTGTGTGTGTGTGTATTGTATCTATCTATCTATCTATCTATCTATCTATCTATCTATCTATCTATTATCTATATCTATCTATCTATCTATCTATCTATACTCTATCTATATTATATATGGAGTCTCACTCTGTCACCCAGGCAGAAGTACAGTGGTGTGATCTCGGATCACTAAAACATCCACTTCCAGGTTCAAGTGATTCTTGTGCCTTAGCCCCCTGAGTAGCTAGGACTACAGGCCCAACTAATTTTTGTATTTTTAGTAGATATAGGCTTTCACCATGTTGGTCAGGCTGGTCTTGAACTTCTGACCTCAGGCAAACTACCTGCCTCAACCTCCCAAGTGCTGGGATTACAGGGGTGAGCCACTGCACCTGGCCAATATGTATATGTTTACATTATGTAAGTTTTATTGTTGTATAATGCTTTTTTAATTTAAATTTTTATTTTAAGTTCCAGGGTACATGTGTGGGATGTACAGGTTTGTTACATAAGTAAACATGTGCTACAGTGGTTTGCTGCACACATCAACCCATCACCTAGGTATTAAGTCCAGCATGCATTAGCTATTTTTCCTAATGCTCTCTCTCCCATTATATAAATTCTTAACTGGCCCGTCAAGCTTGTATACATCATTATAGCTGACATTACCGTAACTACTGTGTGAGAAGTAGGATTCCTCTAAGAAATACTGCTTTAAAAAAATAACATTCTGAGGGGTGACCTATATCCCATGTTCATGGGGTGGTCACTTTATAGGCTCTTTCAAATAAATATTATACTTGTTTAATGAACTAAGTTGAATAAGGCACAATTAAAAACTTTAATATATATATGTATATATGTATTTTTTGCAGGCTCTGGAGTAAGTTTACCCACTTTCAAACTTCACGTCTGTCCCTTTTCTGGCTCTGTGATCTTGAGAAATTTACTTACTCCTCCCTTACCCCCAGGCTTTCACATCTGCAAATTGGGGATAATATATGTAACTCTCTGAAAAGGCTTGTTGTGATACTTAAATGAAATAATGTGTGTGCATATAGGAAAAACAAACTATTTCTCCTCTTCTGTACTCTCAAAATACTTTTCAGTCACTAAAATGTATCAGTTTTCCCCAGAGCAAGCAATTCTCCAATGCCAGGTGGATGTCCTATAATTCAATTCACTTCTGACATTAACTGGAGTTAGTGCAGACCCCATAGGTTAAGGGCTTAGTTCCCCACATTATTTATTTATTTTATTTTATTTTTTGAGATGGAGTCTCACTCTGTCACCCAGGCTGAGTGCAGTGGTGTGATCATAGCTCACTGCAAACTCGAACTCTTGGTCTCAAGTGATCCTACTGTCCTGACCTCCCACAATGCGGGGATTACAGGCATGAGCCACTGCACCTGGCTTCTAGTCCCATACCTTAGATGCCAATTGCAAGTTTCAGGAGGTTATCATCTGTGCTTTTGACTGAATGGCTCTAAATCAGGGTTTCCACGACCTCTTCCTCAGGTTCAATAATTGTCAAGGATGACTCACAGAACTTGGGATAACATTTACTTATGTTTACTGATTTATTTTATAATAAAGGATATGAAAAAGGATACAGAAAATCAGCTGGATAAAAAGATACACAGGGTGAGGTCTGGCAAGGTCCCAAGTGGAAGAGCTTCTATTCCCAGGGAGTTGGGGCATACCATCCTCTCAGCAACAGATTTGTTTACCAACCAGGGAGCTCTCCACACTCCACCATATAGGGTATTTTATGGAGGCTTCATCACGTAGGCATGATGGATTATTAACTCAGTCACCAGTCCCTTTCCTTTCCCAAAGGATGTGAGGTGGGACTGAAAGTCCCAAGCTTCTAATCATGGCTTGGTCTTTCTGGTGACCAGTCCCCATCCAGGAAAGTCACCTTATTAGAATAAAAGATGCTCCCATCACCCAGGAAATTCCAAGGGATTTAGGAGCTCTGTGTCAGGAACTGGGATCAAAGACCAAATACTAGGGGGCGGGGGGGGGAAAGATGTGCTTATCACCCAGGAAATTCCAAGGGATTAGGAGCTGTATGTCAGGAACTGGGGTCAAAGGCCAAATACTAGAAGAAATGATGCACCTAGCGCCCCCATCACTCAGGACATTACGAGGGTTTTATGCACACATTTATATACATATGTTTTATTATCACCAAACTACAAAAAGGGATTAACATGGAGTGCAGCTGTGGTTCCTGTCCTTCAAGTGATGGGTGAAATACCATTTCTCTGACTTCTCTGCTCACCCCAATCCCAATTCTATTCCAGACCAATATTCTGCTTATGTAGTTATTGATTTAACACCTGCTTTTCTTCTTGTTTATTTGAGACGGAGTTTCTCTCTGTTGCCCAGGCTAGAGTGAAGTGGCACGACCTTGGCTCACTGCAGCCTCAACCACCTGGGCTCAAGCGATTCTCCCACCTCAGCCTCCCAAATAGCTGAGGTGTATGCCACCTTACCTGGCTAATGTTTAAAATCTCTCATAGAGATCGGTTCTCACTTTCTTTCCAGGCTTCTCTCAAACTCCTGGGTTCAAGCGATCCATTTACCTTGGCCTCCCAAAGTGCTAGGATTACGGGCGTGAGCCACTGCACCCGGTCTGCTTTTCCATTAGATGGAAGGCCCTACAGTGAAAAGGAAGGATCAGGTCTGTTTATGTCTTGTTGTATCCCCAGTGCCGAGGAAATATCATTTTCAAGACTGAAAACTGAAGCTCAGATAGGTGAAAATTGTTCATAAGTGAGAGATGAGAATTCAAAATTGGGGTATCCAGTTCTTCAGGTCGCCTCATTTCAAACCTAGGTATGATTTGAAACTTCCGGGATCAGAACCCAGCACCTTGCTGTAGTCTCGATATGTTGGTATCTGGAAAGGTAAAGACATTTTTTACTTTGGCTTAGCCAGGGAGCTAGAGGTCACGCAGGGGAGAGGTCACTTCTGTTGTTAAACAAACAGAAGTTTATTAGAAAAAAAGGACAAGAATTTCCTAAGAGTGGCCCTGGCTGGTTCTGCAACTCTCAGCCAGGTTCCAGCTAAAAGGTATAAGGGTGAGTGAACCTAAGTGTGGGAAAGGCTTTGCTATTCTTGGAGCCAGGATCCTCAGGAAAGCTAAGTTGGTTGGGTACCACCTCATGTCCTGATGGTTATTTATCATGTCTCTGCAGAGATTATGATGCTTGATGAACACAGAAAGGACCAGGTGGCAGCTTATATTAGAACAGTCTGCTGTTTGGGGGCGGAGGTAAAAAATTCAAACACTACAGAATATCTAAAAGAGAAAGGCAGACAAACATATAAACAAAACCCTAGCAGCAGAAAATCATCTCAAAGGAAAAACCTCAGCTGGACATGGGGGTGCATGCCTGTTGTCCCAGCTACTAGGGAGATCTGTGTCTGGAGGATCACCTGAGCCCAGGAGTTCAACGCTGCAATGAGCTATGATTGTGCCACTGCACTCCAGCCTGAATGACACAGTGAGATCCTGTCTCTAAAAAGAAAAAAGAAAAAGAAATAAAGGAAGAGAGAGAGAAAAAGAAGACAAGGGAAGGGGAGGGGAGAGTAGGGGAGGGGAGGGAAATAAACCGCCATTAACATGAATATTCTTCCAGAATTTTGTTCTCTCCCTTCCCATCCCCTTACCCCCCTCTCGTATACATCCACATTTTAATGATTGTGTAGTATTTTATCAAAAAGAAGGTAGATCATTACCAATGTAATTACATTGATCCCCTCTGTTGGATTTTACATTGTTTCTCATATTTTCCTATTACCAGACAAAAACGATGATCATTCTTGCACTTAACTTTTTCCTTAACTTGTGAAATTATCTCCTTGGGATAATATACTAGAGGATAAACTGCTGGGTTGCCCAATCGCCCTCTAAGAAAGATTTATCCCAATTTGCATACCCACCATTCATCTTTGAATGTGTTTGTTTATTTATTTAGATATTTAGTATCACTGGGTAATAAAACGTATCTTAATCTTTGCCATTCTAAGAGACAATGCATTAAGTCTCTTTATTGCTCCTTATTTGGAACACAAGCTTCTGACTCATGAGTTGCCTGAAGGCATTATAGGTGGCCAAGTAGCATATACATGCTCTGTTCATCTTAGATGGTCTCTTGGTATATCCCAAATTCAGAAGAGCCAGATTTCGTGCATGTTTTGTTTTCTGTTATCTCATTTAGATCATTCCACATTCAGGTTCTTAATTTACTCATCTCTAAAATGAGAGATTTAGACTAGATTATCACAAAAGTCCTGTTCATCTGTAGGTAGTGAGTGTTCCCTCCTGAAGTTCATAGCTGGCAATTGCCTGGAAATTGGTTGGGACTGACCTGGGAAGATGTTCATGTACGTGGCACATGGGCAGGGAATGTTAGTCAGGACTTAATAGAGGTTGGTTAGACACAAGAGAAGATGCATGAAATTGTGTAGCTGATCAGTAGAAATTGCAGGAAGCAGGTGAATTTCAGGAGCAATCACAATTTAAAAAGTCAATAGGTACCATTTTTCTCTGCCCATTGGTTTCCTGTGCTCAGATCAGATTTCAGCCTGCAGCTGAAAACTTGTCTACCAGTTGCTTCTATGCTCACACCTCACAACTTCACCATCAGAGAGAGATCAAGAGTCACTCTCTCTGGTTCCTTGCTGAAAATATTCTAGAGCATGGTTTTAATAATTAGCCAAGCTTGGTAGACATGCCCAATTCTAGAGAGCTAAAAACATGTTGGTATTGTGAATAGTTCAGCTTGCAACAGGCAATGTATTTGTTGATCAGCTATTGATATCACCACACTTTGTAAGAACTACTACAAAACTCAATGCCATGTGTTCATTCCACCAGTATACAAGAATGTCTGTTTCCTCACACACTTGTGAATCTGGGTATTATAATTCTTTTTATCCTTGCTAATAGCAGTAGAAAAAATTCCCTGTTGTCCTAATGAAAATGTATTAATATATATCATACTAATGTTCAGTGTGTCCTTAGTGGCTACAGGTATTTTTATATCAGTGAATTGTATGTTTATGTAGTGAAGATGCCTCAGTGACATAAAATGACAATCATTTCTTCTCATATATCTATCATTCAGATGAAGCTCAGGTTTGGTGGTTGAGGCACATTCTTCCTGGAGGATCGTGCACTGGGTGAGATGGCTCTCCTCCGCCTTTTTTTCATCCTTGGACCAGCGGACTCACCAGAGCATGCTCTTCGCATGGTATAGTGCTTTTGAGATTCATTTACATTATTATATGTATGATAGTTCCTTCCTTTAATTAAAAAAAATTTTTTTAGACAGTTTCACTCTCTTGCCCAGGCTAGAGCACAGTGTTGCGATCTCAGCTCACTGCAACCTCTGCCTCCCAGGTTCAAGTGATCCTTGTGCCTCAGCCTCCTGAGTAGCTGAGATTACAGGCACGTGCCACCATGCCTGGATAATTTTTTTATTAGTAGAGATAGGGTTTCACCATGTTGGCCAGACTGGTCTCAAACTCCTGACCTCCAGTGATTCACCTTTCTCAGCCTCCCAAAGTGCTGGGATTTACAGGCATGAGCCACCACACCAGGCCAGTTCCTTCCTTTTTATTGCTGAGTAGTATTCCTTTATATGATTATGACACACTTTGTTTATCCACTGACCAGTTAGTTGATGAACATTTGGGTTCTTCCCAGTTTGGGGCTATGATGAATCAGACCACTGTGAATATTTAAGTTAAATCTTGATGTAAATGAGTTTTTATTTCTCTTGGATTAAAGTGAGGAATGGGAGTGACAGGTTGTATAATGAGTGTATGCTTAACCTGATAAGAAACTGCCTGTTTCCCAAAGTGGACACACAATTTGCATTGTCTCCAGCAACAGGTGAGAGTTCCAGTTGCTCAACATCTGCCTCATTCTAGTGGTGTATGCAGTGCATTGTAGTTTTAATTTGCATTGTCATAATGACATTTGATGTTGTATATGTTTTCATGAACTATTTCCTGTCCATATATCTTCTTTTTTTAATTTTATTATACTTTAAGTTCCTCAATACATGTGCAGAATGTGCAGGTTTGTTACACAGGTATACACGTGCCATGGTGGTATGCTGCACCCATCAACCCATCATCTACATTCGGTATTTCCCCTAATTCTATCCCTCCCCGAGGCCCCCACCTCCTGACAGGCCCCAGTGTGTGACGTTCCCTTCCCTGTGTCCATGTGTTCTCATTGCTCGACTCCCATTTATGAGTGAGAACATGTGGTGTTTGGTTTTCTGTTCCTGTGTTAGATTGCCGAGAATGATTATTTCCAGCTTCATCCATGTCCCTGCAAAGGACATAAACTCATCTTTTTTGATGGCTGCATAGTATTCCATAGTGTATATATATATATATATATGTCACATTTTCTTTATCCAGTCTATCATTGATGGGCATTTGGGTTGGTTCTGAGTCTTTGCTATTGTGAACAGTGCTGCAATAAACAAATGTGTTCGTGTGTCCTTATAGTAGAATGACTTATAATCCTTTGGGTATATACCCAGTAATGGAATTGCTAGATCAAATGGTACTTCTGATTCTAGATCCTTAAGGAATCGCCACACTGTCTTCCACAGTGGTTAAACTAATTTACACTCCGTCAACATGTAAAAGTGTTCCTATTTCTTCACATCCTCTTTAGTATTTGTTGTTTCCTGACTTTTTAAGGATCACCATTCTAACTGGTGTGAGGTGGTATCTCAGTGTGGTTTTGAATAGCATACCTCTAATGACCAGTGATGATAAACTTTTTTCCATATGTTTGTTCACTGCATAAATGTCTTCTGTTGAAAAGTGTCTGTTCATGTCCTTCACCCACTTTTTGATGGGGTTGGTTTTTTCTTATAAATTTGTTTAAGTTCCTCATAGGTTCTGGATATTAGCCCTTTGTCAGATGGATAGATTGCAAAACTTTTCACCCATTCTGTAGGTTGCCTGTTCACTCTGATGATAGTTTCTTTTGCTTTTCAGAAGCTCTTTAGTTTAATTAGATACCATTTGTCAATTTTGGCTTTTGTTGCCATTGTTTTTGGTGTTTTAGTCATGAAGTCTTTGCCCATGCCTCTGTCCTGAATGGTATTGCCTAGGTTTTCTTCCAGGGTTTTTATGTTTTACATTTAAGTCTTTAATCTATCTTGAGTTAATTTTTGTATAAAGTGTGAGGAAGGGATCCAGTTTCAGTTTTCTGTATATGGCTATCCAGGTTTCCCAACACCATTTATTAAGTAGGGGATCCTTTCTCCATTTCTTGTTTCTGTCAGGTTTGTCAAAGATCAGCTGGTTGTAGATGTGTGCTGTTATTCTGAGGCCTCTGTTCTGTTCCATTGGTCTATGTATCTGTACCTGTACCATGCTGTTTTGGTTTCTGCAGCCTTGTAGTATAGTTTGAAGTCAGGTAGCATGATGCCTCCAGCTTTCTGGTTTTTGCTTAGGACTGTCTTGGTTATATGGGCTCTTTTTGGTTCCATATGAAATTTAAAGTAGTTTTGCTAATTCTGTAAAGAAAGTCCATTGTAGCTTGATGGGGATAGCATTGAATCTATAAATTACTTCAGGCAGTATGGACATTTTCATAATATTGATTATTCCTATCCATGAGCATGGGATGTTTTCCCATTTGTTTGTGTCCTCTCTTATTTCCTTGAGCAGTGGTTTGTAGTTCTCCTTGAAGAGGTCCTTCACATCCCTTGTAAGTTGTATTCCTACGTATTTTATTCTCTTTGTAGCAATTGCAAATGGGAGTTCACTCATGATTTGGCTCTCTGTCTATTATTGGTGTATAGGAACGCTTGTGATTTTTGCACATTGGTTTTGTATCCTGAGACTTTGCTGAAAGTTGCTTACCAGCTTAAGGAGATTTTGGGTGGGATGATAGGGTTTTCTAAATATAAAAACATGTCATGTTCAAACAGAGACAATTTGACTTCTTTTCTTCCTATTTGAATACCCTTTATTTCTTTCTTTTGCCTGATTGCCCTGGCCAGAACTTCCAATACTATATATCTTCTATTAAAAAAAATTTTTTTTTGACGGAGTCTTTTCTATCACCCAGGCTGGAATGCAACTGGGGTTTTACCATGCTGCCAGGCTGGTATCAAACTCTTGAACTCAAGCAATTTACCCACCTCAGCCTCCCAAATTGCTGAGGCTATAGGCATGAGCCAGTGCACCCTGGTATACTTTTTTAGTAAAGTGTCTATTCAATTTTTTTACTCACTTTAGATCAGGTTATTTAATCTTCTTATTAGTGAGTTTTAATTTTTTTATTGCATTTTAGGTTTTGGGGTACATGTGTAGAACATGCAAGATAGTTGCATAGGTACATACGTGGCAGTGTGTTTTGCTGCCTTCTGCCCCTTCTCCCATATTTGGTATTTCTCCCCATGCCATCCCTCCCCTGCTCCCCCCCACACTGTCCCTCTGCTATTTCCCCCAATAGACCTCAGTTTGTGGTACTCCCATCCCTGTGTCCATGTGTTCTCATTGTTCATCACCCGCCTATGAGTGAGTATATATGGTGTTTCCTTTTCTGTTCTTGAGTCAATTTGCTGAGAATAATGTTCTCCAGATTCATCCATGTCCCTACAAAGGACACGAACTCATCATTTTTGATTGCTGCATA
>JAPYYA010004746.1:0-11474 GCA_028533165.1 Leontopithecus rosalia | reverse complement strand
ATGAAGTTTGATTGTGTAAATGGGATGCGCTCTTCCTCCATCAAGTCTTGTTCCATTGTTGATGAGGAACTGTGATCATCTTTAGAGGGAGAGGGGTTCTGATTTTGAATATTCTCAGCCTTTTTATGCTGGTTTCTTCCCATCGTTGTAAATTTATCCTCCTGTCGTCTTTGAAATTACCAGCTTTCAGTAGGTGTCTTGAGTGGACGTCCAAGATGTTAGTTCCCAGGGCCAGAAACAGCAGCGTTAAGACTGATGGTGTTTTTCTGCCCAGGCTTCTCCTGTCTGGCTTCCCTCTTGTGTCCGTAATAGGCGAATCTGCCTTCCCGGAGCTCCAAACCTCGGTCAGAAGGGGAACCAGTCGTGTTCACTCTGCGCCGAGGTGCCAGCACAACTTCTGCGCCGGCCTCAGGAGTCAGCGCTGGGAACCCGCGCGGTTCCTCCAAACCCCGGTCAGAAGGGGAGCCAGCCCGGCCTAGTCAGCTCCTAGAGCTGCAGTGCAGAGGTGCCGGTGAGACCAGTGCGGTGCGGTGCCGGCGAGACCACTGCCCTGCGTGGCTCCTCCACTGGGAATCTTCTGCTCCTGAGCGACCAGAATTTGTCTGAAAGTGTGGCGTCCTCTAGTTCTATGAGGTTTAACTGCGAGCTGCAATCCCGAGATGTTAGCGATAGGCCATCTTGGATCGTTCCCCCCATCATCTTGTTTGATAATGTCAATAGCAAATGATAATAGCAAATGTCAGAGGGGTTTTGAATATGCTGGAGATATATGAAGTCTAATAGTTTATTTTGTAAGATTAGTTAAATACCTGTAAAATGTTTTATGTTGATATTCACCTTGTGTCTTTTGTACTATTTTGTTTTAACCTGAATTTATATTGTGTTTGTTTATGACTGTGTATATATATATGTGTGTATAGATGCACACACACACACACACACACACACACACACACACACACACATAATGACCCATTATGTTGATTTACTAAAATAATTGATAACTTCTGTCCCTATTTGAAGTGGATAAATTGTCACTTTTTGGAGATTATTTTAGTTACATTTGTCTAATACTGCTTTATTATTAATTTCTCTTTTTATAACTTATGATTTTCCCACAGAGGCTGTGTTGCTTTTTTATGTCCTCCAAGTTTTTATTTTATTGGTTGGTTTTTGAAATAAAATGACACTCAGCAGCTTAATTACTGTGTTCTTTAGAGAATGTTATAACATTAAACTTGATCCTAATGCATCTGGATCTTTAACTATAGTAGTGATAAATTTAAATCTAAAACTTTATGAGGAGTAACATAAACTTGCCCTACGATTATCTATAGCTTATTTTTTTTTGTAAGTCTACCAATAGCATGTGAAAGTCTTTCCTTGCTGTGCTGTTTTGTATTGTTGTGCTCCATCTTTTAGGGAAGCATTGCTAAGCAGCTCTGGCCTTTGGCCCTCTCTGTCCCATTCATATTAAGAATGTTTTTGATGTAAAAAAAATCTTGAGATATATTTGTGTGTTTAATTATGTGTGTATGTGAAAGGGGGGTGTATGGAAATATGCCTTCTATGCTGATATTTTATAAATGTAGCACTTTCATGAGGGAAAGAATTACCAATAATGTTATTGTCTATTTGACTTTTAAAAAATGATTATTAAGTACCATAACCACATGTAAGTTCCAAGCATTTCTCATAAATTAAAACTTTTAAAATAACTAGGATAAAACAGAGCACAGTACCTTTATGACCATCAAACAAGAAACGGTTTCATTAACAAAACAGAAAAATCACAAATTATAAAACACGTGATTGGAAATTTATACAAAATGTACAATATCTGGGCAGGAAATAATTAGAGAAAATTAAAATAAGTTAAAAGTGAAAGTTTGGAAATGTATGTATATATTATAAAATAGAGATAATAACAATACCAGAAATACCACTTGTTACTATTGCCATGCTTTCAACATGGTTTCTAAACTTGCTAGATGGCTATAAATGGACCAATATTAAATCCTAACTTGACCTGTTTCTCTTTCTCTCCACTGCCCACTTCCCTGTGATTAAGCTGTGTGCCACAAGTTGACCTACAAGTCAGTAGTTCAGAAAATCTAACATGTTCTTTCCAAACCTGCAAACTTCTCCGGGAAAATGTAAACAATGACTAATTTGGGATGAGTTCATCAAATTTCTAGGTTTTAGCAGTATGCGTTCCTCTTCCCTGTTTGCATTAGTACTTCAAGGTAAGGGTGAGAAGGGCCTGGAACTGGACATCTCAGGAAAGCAGCCCTATGCCAGGGACTTCAGAGACAGCAGGGAGCTAGATGAGAAACTGCTGTAGGCACTCTTTCCTCCCTCCTACTTCCTGCAGCCTTGGGCTGAGCTGTCACCCAGAGCCCTTGGAATTGTAGTGAGGGCAGAGAAGAGTTTCAGTTTAGAATGTGTGAGAAGAAAAGCTTGAAATTTTAAGGTGAAGGAAGAAGAATCCCTGTGGCCAAATATTCTAAGATTGCTCACTTTTACTCCATTTTCCAAACCTTGAATAGGACCTATATTTTGAGATCTGAAAGTGCTTTGTACCCAACAAACACTGTGAAAATCTGACAAATTTCTACCCTGTCAACACTGCTTCCAAAATTAAAGCTTAATTTATGGGGCCTGTGGAAAGTAGTTACTAACTATAGAGGTGAGACTTCACCTCTAAATTTACCTGATCATTTTCTCAAAGCCCCAGATTACCAGGATAAAGGGAAAACATTGCTATTCTTCTCAAGAAGATTTGCTATCATTCTTACTAAATAATTTTAATCTAACCGTGTACATGTTCAAACTAAAAGTTTCCTATTATTTTCCATTTCTTGTCTGGTTGGTAACTGTTCCTTTGGTTGGGATGGGTTAAAAAAAAACATACTGGAACTTTTAGTCCAAAGCCTTTAACCACATAAAGTTCTTCATCTACTTAAGATGAAGGAGCTGAGAATCTTATGGGAATATTTCTCACATGTTTGAAGCATAAACAATACAGAATATTTAGTTCAGATCCAGTGGTCTAAAATCTACCTGTAGCTTAACAGAGAGGAAAAAGACCCATGAACTAGAAATAATGAAGTGTTTCCAAAGTATTTATGGTGCTAAAGTACATTCCAAAATGCCATTTTAAAAATTAATATTTTTATAATATATCATAGCAGATAATCAAAAATAAGATAGATTTAGGCTTTCTATCTAAATTATTATGGTGATACATATTCACTAATGAAAATAACTCACTAAGTGCTTATAAATTTCTTTGTTATACCAGTAAGAATTACATAAAGATCCTTCAGCATGCTTCAGAATGATTTTTTTTCTGTCATTTAATATGGTCCAGAAATGAATACTAAAATTATAGTGTCTCTTTACTCTTCACTCCTCCCATTCATCAAGAGTAACATGATGATATGTTCACAAACAGAGAAGTCATTGATCAAACACATTAACCTTGCATCTAGAGACACATCTTTAACACCAGATCTCTAGAACTTACTCATGTTGTATTACTGAAATTTTATACCCACTGGTTAGCAATTCCCTTGTTATTATTATAATCTCTGGTATAAATTTCGCTTAGTGAAATTTAAAATAAAACCAAAGTCAGAAATCTGATATTCTTCTAGTTTATTTATTAGATTCACAATTGTTATTGAAAAAAACATTACTTTTAACCTTGGTTTCCAGTTAGAATTCCAGTTGTTAATTATTTTTATATGTTTTTAAAATTTCTTTTAATTTTTAATTTTGATTTTTTAACTTCTAAGTTCAGAGATAGAAGTGTAGATTTGTTACATAGGTAAATTTGTGTAATGCAAATTTTTTGTGCAGATTATTTTATCACCCAAGTATTAAGCTTAGTATGTGTTTCCTGATCCTCTCCCACCCTCCACCCTCCACCCTCCAAAAAGGCCCCTGTGTATGTCGTTCCCCGCTGTGTCACCATGTGTTCTCATTATTTAGCTCCCACTTATAAGAACATGCAATATTTGGTTTTCTGTTCTTATATTAGTTTGCTAAGAATAGTGGCCTCAAGCTCCACCCATGGCCCTCAAAAGATAAGATCTCATTATTTTTCATGGCTGCATAGTATCCTGTGGCATGCATGTACCACATTTTCTTTATTCATTCTACTATTTATAAGCATTTAGGTTGATTCTGTGTCTTTGCTATTGTGAATAGTGCTGCAGTGAACATGCATATACATGTATCTTCATAATAAAATGATTGATATTCCATTGGGTATATACCCAGTAACGAGATTGCTGGGTAGAATACTATTTCTGCCCTTAGTTCTTTGAGGAATTGTCACACTGTCTTCCACAATAGCTGAACTAATTTATGCTCCCACCAACAGTGTATAAGAATTCCTTTTCCTCCACAACCTCACTAGCATCTGTTATATTTTTGACTTTTTAACAATCACCATTCTGACTGGTGTGAGATGGTATCTCATTGTGGTTTTGATTTGTATTTCTCTAATGATCAGTGATGCTGAGCGTTTTAAAAATATGATTGTTGGCCACACGTATGTCTTCTTTTGAGAAGTGTCTATTCATGTCCTTTGCCTACTTTCTGTGAGATTGTTTTTTCTTGTAAATTTGTTTAATTTTCTTATAGATGCTGCATATTAGACTATTGTACATAATTTACAAAAATTTTCTCCCATTCCCTAGGTTGTCTGTTTATTCTGTTGCTAGTTTCTTTTGCTGTGCAGAAGTCCTTTAGTTTAGTTACCTTCCATTGGTCAACTTTTGCTTTTATTGCAATGCTTTTGGCATCTTCCTTATGACATATTTGCTTGTCTGTGTCCTGGATGGTATTGCCTAGGTTGTCTCCCAGTATTTTTATAGTTTTGGGTCTTACAGTTAAGTTTTTAATTGATACTGAGTTAATTTTTGTGTATAGTGTAAGGAAGGGGTCCAGTTTCAATCTCCTGCATATAGCTAGCCAGTTATCCCAGCACCATTTATTGAATAGGGAATCCTTTCCCCACTGCTTGTTTTTGTTAGGTTTATTGAAGATAAGATAATTGTAGGTATGTGGTCTTCTGGGTTCTCTATTCTGTTGCATTTGTCTTTGTATCTGTTTTTCTATCAGTACCATGCTGTTTTGGATAATGCAGCCATGTAGTATAGTTTGAACTTGGGTAGGATGATGCCTCCAGCTTTGTTCTTTTTGCTTAAGATTGTCTTGGCTATTCAGGCTTTTTTTTGTTGTTGTTATTGTTCCATATAGTTTTTTAGTGTTTTCTGGTCCTGTGAAGAATGTCAGTGGGAATTTAATAGAATAGCACTGAATCTATAAATTGCTTTAGGCAGTATGGACATTTTAACAATATGGATTCTTTCTATCCATGAGCATGAAATGGTTTTTCATTTGTTTGTGTCACTGATTTCTTTAAGCAGTAGTTTCTAGTTCTCCTTGCAGAGATCTTTCACCACAATAGTTAGCTGCATTCCTTGATATTTCATTTTTAATGGTATTTTTGAATGAGAGTTCATTCCAGATTTGGCCTTAGGCTTGACTGTTTTCGTTGTATAGGAATGCTAACAATTTTTGCACATTGATTTTGTATACTGAGACTTTGCTGAAGTTGTTTATCAAGTTAAGAAGCTTTTGAACTGAGACTATGTGGTTTTCTAAAAGTAGGATTATACCATCTGCAAATAGAGATAGTTTGACTTCCTTTCTTACTATTTGGATGGCCTGCAAAGTGCCATGCAAGTGAGGTCTGCAGACCATCACTCCTCGGACCCCTGGATTCAGCCTCTTTCCTAGGGGTATATACAGGAGCCTAACCTCCTGCTTTGCTGGAGTTGCAGTTACTTTTGCCAGGAAGCCCAGAAAGCTAGAGTATCTCAGCTTCCCAGGTCTCCTCATATGCCTGAGCAGCTGCTCTGCTGAGACTCCACATAACCCTGTGTGTCAGACTGAAGGCCTTGGTGGAGTGGCTTTATGAGTGGATCTCCTGACCCAAGGGTTACAAAGATTTGTGGGAGGAAGCATGGTTTCCTGGGGTCACACATTCACTCACTTCTTCTCTGAGTGAGGGAAGGTTTGCTTGGCTCCATGTTACTCCCAGGTTGGTCATCATTCGGCCTTGCTTTTCTTTATTCTCCATGGGTTGAGTTGTTTTCTTGATTAGTCCCAAGGGTAGTACCTGAATGTTTCATTTGAAGATGCTGTATTTACTCACCCCTTCCATTTCTCTCCACAAGAGCCACACACCTTAGCTGCTTCTAGTTGGCCATCTTGGCCACAATGATTATTTTTAATTAATACATTTTCATAATTGAAAATTAGAAAATATTATGAAATTTTAAGTAAGGCAAGTTCTACTCAGTGTCTTCATTATTCATCTACATTTGGGCATTCTACTTACTATTGTGCTTCAATCAACTACCACATTCTAATAAAAGAATCAGCTGACTTTGAATTTTGGTTTTCCATATTACCAGCAACAAAATATGGGCATATAATACCTCACTTCTCTTCAGTTTATTCTGTTTAATATTTGTTTGAAATATGTAATGATCAAACCTGATGATATATGAAAAATAACAAATAATTTCACTAATATATATATTATGTACATATAGAGTGATCAATATATCATCATTGTTATTACTAGTACTGCTATACTATAACAACGTTCTAAAAACAGTGTCCTAGAATTTTTTGTATCCTACTAACCAAAAATATATTCCTAATTTTTCCACCCGTCTCTATTGTTATCTCCTCTGAAGTTCAAGGAGGGTGGTCCTCAGGACTACCCTCTCTTTGGACACCAACTGCAAGTTTGGGAGTCTCCAGAACCACCCTACCTTCTAACACCAACTGCAAGTCTGGAGATCCCTAAAATATCCCTCGTGTTTGATAATTTGCTGGAAGGACTCACAGAAATCAGCAAAGTCATTTTACTCATGGTTATGGTTTAAGTCATTTTATTCATGGTTATGTGAAAGTATACAAATTAAAATCAGCCAAAGGAAGAGATGCATAGAGCAGAGTCCAGGAGAGACTCAAGCACAGAGCTTCCCATTGTCCTCTCCCAGAGGAGTTGTGTGAAGAACACTTAGTTCCCGCAATGATGTGTGACAATATACATAGAGTATGGTCAACTATGGAAGCTCACCCTAGCTTTGGAATTTACAATTTTTATTGGGGATTGGTCACATACACTTGGTTAACTATCTGCAGCATGGCTGTGTCTAGTATCTGGTCCCGTCAATGTTCAAGCTGATACAACATGGCCCAAGCCACTCCACCATGAATCAAATTTTATGGCATAGACTATTTGACATAACCCAAAGACCCCAGGTAAATATGTCATTTTTATTAGGCAGGATATTCCAAGGCCTATGAGATTACCACCTAGAGCCAAGGACAAAGGCCAACTGTCTCTTTGGGCATGGTTAATTCTTTAGCCCACCTTTCCCAAGTCCAGCCTATCATCACTTTGCTTCTAGATTACTTCAAAAAGTTAAATGTCTTCCTGTTTCCCTCTTATATTCCATAAAGTCCATTTTCTACCAAGAAGCCAAAAAGGTAAAATGTGACAGTTCCTTTTCTTATTTAAAAGGGTGCAATACAAAGTAGGAGGCATGTAGAATGAACAAGTCTAGAGAGCTAATGTACAACATGAGGACTATAGGTGATAAATTGTATATGGTGAAATTGTACTCTTCACTGGTATTCTATTGAGAGAGGAATGAGTTGTTGACTAATATTTATTAAGCATCTTATGATTCTGAATTAGTAAAAACAGCCGTAATAATTTTTTATTATATTAAGAATAAAATCTAAACTCTTTTCCATGGCCCACAAATTGGCTGTGATCATTCAGAGTGAACCTGTGTAAAGGTCGTACCTACCTGAAATAGCCTTGTCCCATGACCCTCAGGTGTCTTGTAACACATTCATTCTGTCCTTTCTTCTGTTTCTCTAAACTATCAAGCTATTCTAGGTTCAAAGGCTTTGCATTTTTGATCCACTACTCTTAGAAACACTTTTGCTTTGTTCCTTCAGTGATTAACTATTTTTCATCAACTAGATCTTAGCTTGAATATCACCTCCTCATAGTAGTTTTCCTCTCATTCTATCTATGGTAGTTTACTTCTTCTAGTCATTGTTGGTCATATTACCATCTTCTGTTATTCTCATAACATTCATCATCAACTGGTTTGATACTGTTTTGTTTACTTTCTTTATATCTGTCTCTGTCCATTAGAATTAAGTATACCCAAGGAAGCAGTTTGTGTTTTTCTTATTATGGAGAACAGTGTCTGGCATCTAGCATTCACTCAGAAAGCATTAGTTAAAAGCATGTGCTGACTGGTTCTTGTCCAGTCATTAGTTTCTTGGTGTCGATCTGGTTCCTTCAACTCTACAAGGCATTGCATAACATCAGTGTTTTGAACCACATTCTACATTTGAATTACCTTTGAGTGGCACATTTTATTTTGTAGTGTCATGTTACATTTGACAAAATTGTGAAGGCTATACTCACACTCATTCATATAAGTAGAAATCTTCATATTTCACTTTCACTAAATATATGAAATCTAAATATCTTCAGTGGCAATTAAAGGCTACTAAAGAGTTCAAACACTGGAATAAGACATTACTGCTACAAAGAAAGATGCATAATATTGATGTTTTTCAAGTGCAGTGGTGGTTTCTTAACAAAAATTTTTGAATTTATTAAGAACTTGTTTTGGTTTGGCTTTTATATATCCTAGGATACTGTCTGCTTAGCTGCAGACACAGACATATTTTCTCTCAGTATATTTAAAGTGACATCTTTGATAGCTGCCACAGGGTCACTCAAAGCAGAACAGAAGAGTGCCTTATGCTACAGCTTGGTCCCTTGCTGAAACATTTCATAGCAGGCATGCTCCTCAGCAAATGTCTAGATGTGCAAATTAGAATGTGGTCTACTTTTTATGACAGTTGTAACACATACCATCTGTCTTTATAAGGTTTTTTTTCCTTCATTATCTGCCAGTCAATTGGATGTAATAAATTCTCCCTGCAAATATTATTCATCAGCAGTACTTCAGTGGAGTTTAGATCAACAGGTGAACAGCTCACTTTAAAAAATATAAATGGAATTTAAAAGGAATTGTGGCTTTCTAGAGCATAATTGTCAGAATATGTTTTATGGTTTATCATTGGTCTTGTGGATTCTAAAACCAAACTACTCATTTTGATAATTCAACTATTGTAGTTTTATAAAATGTTGACCTTCACTAAGTAATAATTTAAAATATATAGAGGAAGGTTGTTTGTATATATTTTTGTCAACCATTTATGTCATTGTTTAGAGTCTGTAAGTAAATTTAGATATTAGTTAAAATTCACTGTGTTTTATTTGTAATATTTTTCAAAAACTTATTTTTTTCTCTAAGGATCATAATGAAGAATTATTAACTTAAAAATAATGTGTTTCCTTACCTATATTGACTTCAAGCTAATGACCCACAAATCAACAACCTCACTCTTGCTATTTTACTTGCATTCTAGGCATATTTTTACAACAAACTACAAGACATTGAAAATTAAATTACCCCTTCCCATGCCACATTTTCCAAATAATATTTATTTTCTTTTTCTTAAAACAGACTCTTCTATACACTCTTCTTATTTCTTCAAGTGGTTTTATTATTGTTTCAGTCTCCTGAGCTTAAAAATAGACTTCTCCTTTCCCCTTTATTTTTGCCTCTTATCCCATAGCTAAGAAGTCCAATTAGATCTTCTCCACAGTGTCTTAGGTTTGTGTCTCTTCCTTGCCAATCGTTTGCTGCCCATTGCAATAAAGACCCAGATTACCTCATAAAACTCCTATTTTGCATTCCCAGTTTATTACTTGAATAAACATCACATTGCATTGAGCAGACATAACATTACTCCCTTCCTCAAACATCTATCATTTAACCTGGTCCCATTTATCTTCAGCTAGCTTTGGTACCTTATCTATTTTTTTTTCTTTTAACCATAGCTCACTGCAGCTTCAAACTCTGTGGCTGAAGTGATCTTTCCAACACAGCCTCGTAAGTACCTGGGACTACAGATGTGCACCACCATGACCAGCTAATTAAAAAAATAATTATAGAGATAGGGTCTTGATATTGTGCCTAGGCCAGTCTTGATTTCCTGGCCTCAAACAATCCTCCTGCCTCAGCCTCTCAGAGTGCTGGGATTACAAATGTGAGCCACCATGCCTGGCCTCTTACTTATTTTTAGTATAAACTTTCCACCTCAGCTTCATTTGAGATCCTTAATATCGTCTCTTCCCCTCTGTCTTTGTATAACTGCCTCACTGCTTGGGGCTCTAGTCCTGATCTAAATGTCAGTTTGCTCTGGACTTCCAGAGTTTTGTCCTTGAAAGTTTGTGTTCCAAGAAACTCTTCAGTTCCAGGCAAATAGACATAGTTGTTCTCTCTACCTACTTCTCTAATTTAATGAACAGATTTTCATAAATTAGATCTACTGTGTTGTAGGCACTTTGCTAAATGCTAGGAATATCTGACTGAATAAAAGATATTCACTGTTCTCCAGTAGTTTAGAATTCATAGGTGAGATATGCAATTATAATATGATACAATACATTGCAATATAGTAGGTTCATCCAAGATGGCTGATCGCCAACAGCTCAGAATTGTAGCTCCCAGTGAAAGCGCAGAGAATGAGAGGACATCACACTTTCAAACGAATTTTCGTCACTCACTGACCAGAAGATTCCCAGTGGAGGAGCCACACAGGTCGCCAACGTGACTCTTGTGGTCAGTGTAGTGGTTTTGCTGGCACCTCGGCGCAGCAGCTCTTTGGGAAGAGTAACCAGGAGGAGATTCCTGGGCAGAAGAGCACCATCAGTCTTAATGCTGCTGTTTTGGCTGGCACAGGGGGTTGCTTAGATTCCAGCACTAGGAATCAATAAACTGGACGTCCACTTAGAAACCCAACTAGAAAAGTGGTAATTGTAAAGGTGACAGATGGATAAATTTATAACAAAGGGAAGAAACCAGCCTAAAAAGGTTGAGAATACCCCAAATCAGAACCCCTCTCCTTCTACAGGGGATTACAGTTCCTCATCAGCAAAGGAACAAGCCCTGATGGAAAAGGACAGTGTTTCATTAACAGAAGTAGGCTTCAGAAGGTGGATGATAAGAAACTTCTGGGAGTTAAAAGAACTGTTCTAACCCAATGTAAAGAAACTAAGAACTTTGAAAAAAGGTTTGACGAAATGCTAACAAGAATAGACAATATAGAGAAGAATATAAATGAACTAACGGAGTTGAGAAACACAACACAAAAACTTAGTGAAATATGCACAAGTTTGAATAGCCGAATTGATCAAGCAGAAGAAAGGATATCAGAGGTCGAAAACCTACTTAATGAAATAAAATGAGAAGACAAGAATAGAGAAAAAAGGATAA
>JAPYYA010004745.1:0-11474 GCA_028533165.1 Leontopithecus rosalia | reverse complement strand
AGACCATCCTGGTCAACATGGTGAAACCCCGTCTCTACTAAAAATACAAAAAAATTAGCTGGGCATGGTGGCTCGCGCCTGTAATCCCAGTTACTCGGGAGGCTGAGGCAGGAGAATTGCTTGAATCCAGGAGGCGGAGGTTGCGGTGAGCCGAGACCGCGCCATTGCACTCCAGCCTGGGTAACAAGAGCAAAACTCCATCTCAAAAAAAAAAAAAAAAAAAAAAAAAAAAAAAAAAGGAAGGGCTTTCACTAGTTTGCTGCTAAAGTCCCAACCAGCTATAAAGTACTCCAAGTGGATAGAAAACATACTCATCTCACTGTATAATGGTTATTTTCCCTGGCTTTCAACCTTCCTCTCTGACTAATCCTTCTTCCTCTGTCCTTGCTGTCCTTAAACATAGCAGTCCCCAAGGGACAAGACCCTTTCTCTTTTACTACAGCATTTTCTCTCTGTGTGATCTCACCCACTGCCATCCCTTAATAGGCCTCCCTCTTTTTGAATTTTCTACAGAGGAAAATCTCCTCCACAGAACCCTCCTGGACCTATGAAGTTATTACTTTTTTTTTTTTTTTTGAGACGGAGTTTCGCTGTTGTTACCCAGACTGGAGTGCAATGGCACGATCTCGGCTCACTGCAACTTCCGCCTCCTGGGTTCAAGCAATTCTCCTGCCTCAGCCTCCCGAGTAGCTGGGACTACAGGCGTGCCCCACCACGCCCAGCTAATTTTTGTATTTTTAGTAGAGACGGGGTTTCACCTTGTTGACCAGGATGGTCTCGATCTCTTGACCTCGTGATCCACCCACCTTAGCCTCCCAAAGCAAGTTATTATTTTTTAAAAAATTTATTTATTTATTTTGAGATGGAGTCTCACCTGTTGCCCAGGCTGGAGTGCAGTGGCACGATCTTGGCTCACTGCAACCTCTGCCTGCCAGGTTCAAACAATTTTCCTGCCTCAGCCTACCAAGTAGCTGGGGTTACAGACATGCACCACCACACCTGGCTAATTGTGTATTTTTAGTAGAGATGGGGTTTCAGTATGTTGGCTAGGCTGGTCTTGAACTCCTGACCTCAGGTGATCCACTCTCCTCAGCCTCCCAAAGTTCTGGGAATACAGGCGTGAACCACTGCGCCCGGCCTATGAAGTTATTACTAATCTCTCCATCCTTTGTACTCCCATAGAATCTGTCCCTTTAGTTTGGCAGTTGCATTAGCTAGTTGTGGACGAGTCTTTCTGTCCCCTCCCTCCGCCCCCACCATAAGACTACCATTGGGCAGGAATTGTATATTTCATTGCTCTTTGTACCCCTCATAAAACCCAACACATAGAATAGGCCTCAAACAAGTAAATGCTTGTCGACTTCAGTCTAATTGAAGGGCATAGGATTTCAGAGAGTCTTAAAAGCAGCATACATAATAAAAAGTTAGGAAACACTAGGTAACTGCAAAGTGCAATGTGTTAGCTGTGCATTCCGGGGAGGGAGGAACAAACAACCAACCTTGTTTGCTCTTGGCCTGTCAGGTGCAGGGGAAGCAGGAGGGGCAGGGAAGGGGAGAAGCAGGTGTGGGCTGAAGCTTTGACAGCCCGGGCAGGGGGCAGGGGGCAGGGGGCAGGGGGAGGAGGCATGGGGCTTCCCCAAGGCAGCTCTGATCCTGCAGGCTGGGCTTGACTTAAGGCACAATGCCCGGCAGCCCTCCATCCAGCTTCAACAAACTGCATCATCACCATTTAGCACCTTTCATCTGCAAGAAAAGCTTCCCTTTGGAAAGACAAGAAAGAAGAAAAGAGAAAGAGGAAGCAAGGGATAGAGGGAGGGACCAAGAGAGGGGAGGGAAGAGAGAGAGAAAGAGTCATGAAGAAAGACCCTACAAAAGGATAGTGAAAAAGGAGAAAAGGGGCAAGGATTCATGAGGCTGTTGGGAGAAAGGGCAGCAAAGGGGCTTCCTAACACATCTTCCTCAGTGGCTCTGAAATCTCAACCAGCCCTCAAAATGTTCTTCCCTCAGCCGAGCGGGGTAGCTCCCACCTATAATCCCAGCACTTTGGGAGGCCAAGGTGGAGGGATCACGAAGTCAGGAGTTTGAGACCAGCCTGGCCACTGTGGTGAAACCCTATCACTTCTAAAAATACAAACATTAGCCAGGCATGGTGGTGCAGGCCTGTAATCCCAACTACTCAGGAGGCTGGGGCAGGAGAATCACTTGAACCTGGGAGGCAGAGGTTGCAGTGAGCTGATATTCTGCCACTGCACTCCAGCCTGGGCAACAGAATGAGACTCCATCTCAAAAAAAAAAAAAAATTTCTTCCCTCAACCCAGAGAAGGAAACTCATTCTCTACTTGAGATAACTCAAGCGCAAAGCTTAAGTGATCTGTAAATATTCCCCATTATTATTATTACCATTTCCCCCTCCTTCAACTCCTGGATACCCAGTTCACTTGCATATTAATGGGTTTAGACAAAAAAGGAAGAAGAATCCTTTAGTGGGGAGAAAGGTTTGAAAAGTGGGGAGGAATTTGGTTGGAGGACAGCTTGAGAGCTTCTGGACAAATTTATTTGTTCTTTCAATATATATATATATATATATATATATATATTTTTTTTTTTTTTTGAGACGGAGTTTCACTCTTGTTAACCAGGCTGGAGTGCAATGGCGCCATCTCTGCTCACCTCAACCTCCACCTCCTGGGTTCAGGCAATTCTCCTTCCTCAGCCTCCTGAGTAGCTGGGATTACAGGCACGCACCACCATGCCCAGCTAATTTTTTGTATTTTTAGTAGAGACAGGGTTTCACCACGTTGACTAGGATGGTCTCGCTCTCTTGACCTCGTGATCCACCCGCCTCGGCCTCCCAAAGTGCTGGGATTACAGGCTTTTACTTTATTTTGGCTGAGTCCCTGGCATGGACTAGTTATGTCCATTAATACTATTTCTGTCCATGGTAATGGTTTCTGCCCATTAATACTATTCAGGGATCTTTTTGCACAGAAATAAAAGAGCCAGTATACAATATATGTTTAAAATAATGTTTATTACCGGTTCTGTTTGTAAGGCAGAGTGGGAAACGACATGAATGCCTTTCAACAGAAGAAAGGTTGAATAAATTGTGGTCCACCCATACTGTGGAACATTATGCAGACACTAAAAAGAATGAGTTAGATCCAAACTGAGTAGCTTGGAGGAATTTCCACGATTAAGTGAGAAAAAGAAAACTGTTCAAGGTGAGTGCCAAAATTAATTTCATCAGAAAACTCTGGGTTGCTTCTAGGCATTAAAGATCTATGGAATGCTTAAGTTGTCTCTAGGCTTTTGCTACTGTAAGAGGTACCACAATGCACAAGCTTTTTTTTGATTTTTTTTTCCCCTCTGAAGGAAAAACCAAACATACATCCTTTTCAGGAATCTTTGAAAAGGAATCTTTAAATATTTTAGTAGCTATTGCAAATTATTCTCCAGGCTGGGTTCAGTGGTTCACTTCTGTGATCCCAGCACTTTGGGAGGCTGAGGCAGGCGAATTGCTTGAGCCCAGGAGTTTAAGACCAGCCTGGGTAACATAGTGAGACTCCATCTCTATTTAAAAAAAATAAAGGCCAGGCGTGGTGGCTCACACCTGTAATCCAAGCACTTTGGAGGCCAAGGAGGGCAGATCACCTGAGGTCGGGAGTTCAAGACCAGCCTGACCAACATGGTGAAACCCTGTCTTTAAAAAAAAAAAAAAGCCAGTCACAGTGGCTGATGCCTGCAATCCCAGCAATTTGGGAGGCCAAGGCCAGCGAATTGCTTGAGCTCAGGTGTTTGAGACCAGCCTGGGCAACATGGCAAGACCCTGTCTCTACTAAAACTACACAAAAAATTGCTGGGTGCAGTGGCATGTGCCTGTGGTCCCAGCTACTCATGAGGTGGAGGTAGGAGGATGGCTTGAACCTGGGGATGGAGGTTGGAGTGAGCCAAGAACACCCCACTGCACTCCAGCCTGGGTAACAGAGCAAGACCCTACCTCAAAAAAAAAAAAAAGAAAAGAAATACAAATTTTAAAAAATTCGTTGGCCGGGCGTGGTGGCTCAAGCCTGTAATCCCAGCACTTTGGGAGGCCGAGGCAGGTGGATCACGAGGTCAACAGATCGAGACCATCCTGGTCAACATGGTGAAACCCTGTCTCTACTAAAAATACAAAAAATTAGCTGGGCATGGTGGCGTGTGCCTGTAATCCCAGCTTCTCAGGAGGCTGAGGCAGGAGAATTGCCTGAACTCAGGAGGTGGAAGTTGCGGTGAGCCGAGATTGTGCCATTGCACTCCAGCCTGGGTAACAAGAGCGAAACTCCGTCTCAAAAAAAAAAAAAAAATCTCCAAAAAAATAGAACTAATTTACATGCCTACCTGTAATATATGAGAGAGCCTATTTCCCTACATTTTTACCATCACTGGATATTATTAATCTTTTTAATTTTGAGACTCAAATAGTCAAAAATATCATTTATCATATTTATATCAATTTAAGCATCTTAATGTACTTACACTCTTTTAAGCACATTAAGCATCTTTTAATGAGCTCCTCGTAATCGATTTGTATGTCTTCTGTGACTTATGTTGCTCATTTGTCTTCGGGGCTATCTGCTTTTTCCTTATTGATTTGTAAAAACTTTTTTTTTTGTTTTGTTTTGAGATGGAGTCTCATTCTTGTTCCCCAGACTGTGCAACAGCACAGTCTCAGCTCACTGCAACCTCCGCCTCCTGGGTTCAAGGAATTCTCCTGCCTCAACCTCCTGAGTAGCTGGGATTAAAGGCACCTGCCACAATGCCCATCTAATTTTTATATTTTTAATAGAGACTTGAACTCCTAACCTCAGGTGATCTGCCCACCTCAGCCTCCCAAAGTGCTAGGATTACAGGTGTGAGCCACCGTACCTGGCCATCAGAACTTTTTTATGCTAGGGAAACTTGTCTATCAACTGGTTCTTCTTTTGTGACATTTTCTCAAGTTGTATTTTGTCTTTTAAAAAATACAGTGGTTAGCCAGACACAGTGGCTCATGCTTATAATCCCAGCACTTTGGGAGGTCAAGGCGGGTGGATCATCTGAGGTCAGGATTTTATTATTATTTTTTTTTTGAGACGGAGTTTCGCTCTTGTTACCCAGGCTGGAGTGCAATGGTGCGACCTCGGCTCACCGCAACCTCTGCCTCCCGGGTTCAGGCAATTCTCCTGCCTCAGCCTCCTGAGTAGCTGGGATTACAGGCATGCGCCACCGTGCCCAGCGAATTTTTTGTATTTTTAGTAGAGACGAAGTTTCACCATGTTGACCAGGATGGTCTTGATCTCTTGACCTCGTGATCCACCCGCCTCGGCCTCCCAAAGTGCTGGGATTACAGGCTTGAGCCACCGCGCCCGGCCATGAGGTCAGGATTTTAAAACCAGCCTGGCCAACATGGTGAAACCTTATCTCTACTAAAAATACAAAAAATCAGCTGAGCGTGGTGGCACATACCTGTAATCCCAGCTACTCAGGAGGCTGAGGTTGGAAAATTGCTTGAACCTGGGAGGTAGAAGTTGCAGTGAACTGAGATAGCACCACTGCACTCCAGCCTGGGCAACAAAGGTGAAACTCTGTCTCAAAAAAAAAAAATACAGTGGCAAGGAGGCAAGGGAGAGAGAGTGGCCAGGCTAGGTGCTTCACACCTATAATCCCAGCCCTTTGAGGCCAAGGCAAGAGGATCACCTTTGGCCAGGAGTTTGAGACCAGCTTGGGCAACATGGCAAGGCCCCATCGCTACAAAAAAACTTTTTAACAATATTTATTTATTTATTTATTTTGAGATGGAGTCTCACTCTATCGCCCAGGCTAGAGTACAGTGGTGCAATCTTGGCTAACTGCAACCCCCACCTCCCAGGTTCAAGTGATTCTCCTGCCTCAGCCTCCCAAGTAGCTGGGATTTTAGGTGCCTACCACCACGTCCCCCTGATTTTTGTATTATTATTATTTTTTTAAGATGGGGTTTCACCATGATGGCCAGGCTGGTCTTGAACTCCTGACCTCAGGTGATCCACCCAAAGTGCTAGGATTACAGGTGTGAGCAACCACACCTGGCCTATTTTTGTATTTTTAGTAGAGACGGGGATTCACCATGTTGGCCAGGCTGGTCTGGAACCCCTGACCTCAAGTGATCTGCCTACCTCAGCCTCCCAAAGTGCTGGGATTACAGACGTGAGCCACTGTGCCCAGCCAAAAACTTTTTTTTAAATACAGGGGGGTAGGGAAAACATGTGAAACATTTCAAGTATAGAGAATAATAAAAAGGATATCCATACACTCCCTACCATTCAGGTTTATCAAACATTTTTACAACATTTTACAAACATTTGTATAAGGTCAAATTCCCAGTATGGTTGTTTTGTGTTAAGAGCTAAAACAATACAGAAAGTTGACAGCCCAAGTGACCCTCCCTAATCCTACTACCTTCTCCCACCCTGCTTTTAGATAAAAGTCTAAAGACATTCTTAGGCATGATAAACAATCATCTTTATTTTGATTGTCATGTTTATCATGCCTAAGAATGCCTTTAGACTTTTATCAAGGTATTTATGTTTTATGTTATACATGTTTAAACCTTTTTATACATGACTTTGTGTTGTATCAACTTATCTAAGCTGGAACTACATTTCCCATAATTTCTTGCCCTGCATGGTTTTAGGCATGATGCTCAGGACCTGGAAATGAAGCAGCAGCCATGTTTTAGCAGTTCCAGGCAGGTGCTATGGTGGCTCACATGCATTATGGCAGATCTGCTGGCTCATTTTGCTGATGGGGGTAACAGCTGGGCATGTAATTCCTTTAGCTCCCAACAGACCTTCTTCAGTTTCCCCAGCTCCTGAGCTAAGTGTGTACTTAGTTTCAGAATGAAGGACACCAGACTTCCTTGCATGTCACCTGCATTAACAAAATGAGAGGCTTGGAGGTGGTGTGAGACTGAGGCAGGTTTTAGCTCATTCTTGCTTTTCTTCCTGGGTGCCAGCGTGTTCTCGTTCTCCCACTTCACATCCATCTTTCCCTCCCCAATGCCTGCCTGTGGACTTTATTCCCAGACCCAGACAAAGAAGTAACATCCTCACAGAGACCTATTACCAGTTCCCACAATTGTGTAATGTCAAATTCCCATAATAAAATCCTTTTTTCTTTTTTTTTATAAAGACGGGGTTTCACCATGTTCGTCAGGCTGGTCTTGAACTCCTGACCTCAGGTGATCTGTCCCCCTTGGCCTCCAAAGTGCTTGGATTACAGGTGTGAGCCACTGCGCCAGGCCATAAAATCCTTTTTTCTTGGGGGTTGAAGATGATGAAAAAAATAAAAACAAATCCTTTATTCTGTCAGGCACAGTGGTATGCACCTGTAATCTCAGCTACTCAGGAGGGTGAGGCAAGAGAATCAAGGTGCATCATTCAAGATGCACCTGGGCAACATAGCAAGATCCTCATCTCAAAAACACATCCTTTATTCTTTGTCACTCCTAGGGGTCCTGCTTCTCTGGATCATGACTAATAGAGAATATGCTACTGGACATGGTTCTAAGAGGAACAGAACCTTAGTGAGTGATAGGTTCAGTCTGGGTCATCTAGAATTGATTCTGTGACCTAATTAGATTTAAAGGCATAAATAACCTTTACCAGAGGTTGCCAGGGGTCAAGAGATCACTGCTTCTTCCTTGTGTGCCATAGGGGAAAAAAAAGTTATTTATTTATTTTTAATTATTTATTTATTTATTTTTGAGACGGAGTCTTGCTCTTGTTGTGTAGGCTGGAGTACAGTGGCGCAATGTTGGCTCACTGCAACTGCCTCCTGGGTTCAAGCGATTCTCCTGCCTCAGCCTCCCAAGTAGCTGGGATTACAAATGCCTGCCCCATGCCTGGATAATTTTTCTATTTTTAGTAGAGATGGGGTTTCACCATGTTGGCCAGGCTGGCCTTGAGCTCCCTGCCTTGGCCTCCCAAAGTGCTATGATTACACGTGTGAGCCACGGCACCCAGCCACATATGGTTTTAAGCTATTCAGATATTTCCTTTTATAAAGTACCTAGTTCATGTACTATCCTGTCTCGGTGGTCTTTTTTTTTTTTGAGACAGAGTTTCGCTGTTGTTACCCAGACAGGAATGCAATGGCACGATCTCGGCTCACCACAACCTCTGCCTTCTGGGTTAAAGTAATTCTCCTGCCTCAGCCTCCGGAGTAGCTGGGACTACAGGCATGCACTACCATACCCAGCTAATTTTTGTATTTTTAGTAGAGACGGGGTTTCACCATGTTGATCAGGATGGTCTCGATCTCTTGACCTTGTGATCCACCCACCTCGGCCTCCCAAAGTGCTGGGATTATAGGCATGAGCCACTGCGCCCAGCCCTCGGTGGTCTTTTTAAAGTCTGCTATAGGGCCAGGTGCAGTGGCTCACACCTGTAATCCCACCACTTTGGGAGGCTGAGGCAGGTGGATCACCAGAGGTCAGGAGTTCAAGACCAGCCTGGCCATCATGGTGAAACCCCCTTCTCTACTAAAAATACAAAAAATTAGCTGAGTGTGGTGGCAAGCTCCTGTAATCCCAGCTACTTGGGAGGCTGAGGCAGTAGAATTGCTTTAACCCAGAAGGCGGAGGTTGCAGTGAGCCAATATGGTGCCATTGCAGCCTGGGTAACAACAGAAAACCTCTCTCTCAAAAATAAATTCATAAATAATTAAAAAAATGCAGTCTGTTATTAGTTTTGCTTTATTTTTGATATACTTTCATTTTATGTCTTGGAATCAATGAATATTTTCCTTTATAGCTTCAGATTTTGACTTATCCTTAAAACGTCCTTTCCCTAACACCTACACAAAAATCAATTATAGACCTAAATGTAAAAGGTAAAATAATGAAGAATCAGAAAAATGCCTGGAGAATATCTCCATGACTTGGAGATAGGTAGGCAAATATTTCATTTAAAAGACACAAAAGCAGATTATTAAACTTCATAAAAATTAGGATATTTTTTGTTCATCAAAAGGACCACTAGAGCTGGGTGTGGTGGTAATCCCAGCACTTTGGGAGGCCATGGCCAGTGGATCAGTTGAGGTTAGGAGTTCCCAACCAGCTTGGCCAACAAGGCGAAACTGTCACTACTAAAAATACAAAAATTGGGCTGGGCGCAGTGGCTCATGCCTGTAATCCCAGGACTTTGGGAGGCTGAGGCAGGTGGATCACGAGGTCAAGAGATCGAGACCATCTTGGTCAACATGGTGAAACCCCGTCTCTACTAAAAATACAAAAAATTAGCTGGGCATGGTGGCACGCACCTGTAATCCCAGCTACTTGGGAGGCTGAGGCAGGAGAATTGCCTGAACCCAGGAGGCGGAGGTTGCAGTGAGCTGAGATGGCGCCATTGCACTCCAGCCTGGGTAACAAGAGTGAAACTCCGTCTCAAAAAAAAAAACCAAAACCAAACAAACAAACAAAAAACACAAAAATTAGTCTAGCATGATGGCAGGTGCCTGTAATCCTAGCTACTGAGGCAGGAGAATCGCTTGAACCTGGGAGGCAAAGGTTACAGTGAGCGACATTATGCCACTGCAGTCTAGCCTGGGCAACTCCATCTCAAAAAAAGAAAAAGAAAAAAAGACTACTAAAAGAATGAAAAGGCAGACCACAGAGTGACAGAAGTCCTCTGCGTCTGTATATATTTCAACAAAGGACCTGATTTCAAATTATCTATACATAAAACTCTTACAATAGAAAAAAGATAGTAACCCAATACAAAAATAAGCAAACCAGTTGAACAGGCACTTCACACAAAAGAGGATCTCCAAGTGGTTGAAAGCATATACAAAGATGCTCACATTGAAGGGTCTTCAGGGAAATAAATGCAAATTAAAACCACATACCTAGGGGATTTAAATCAAGGCAGTTCTGTTAACCTCTTTTACAGTATTTACTAACATGTAAATTGGAGATATTAATGCTTATGCTCAGGAGTTTACAGTCTGGGGAAGGAATAAATGACACAACAGAAAATTGACAATTATATATAGAAACACAGAGAGTTATATACTAAAAGTCCAGAGCTAGAGACATGGTGGCTATATCTTTTACCCTGAAATCAAATAAAATCAAATCCTGGGCTAAAGTGATCCTTGAGCCTCAGCCTCCCAAAGTACTGGATGATAGGCATGAGCCACTGCACCTGGCCAAAAAGTTGTTTTTTTTCTGTTTTTTTGTTTTTTGAGATGGAGTTTTGCTCTTGTTACCCAGGCTAGAGTGCAATGTTGCCATCTCCGCTCACCGCAACCTCTGCCTCCTGGGTTCAGGCAATTCTCCTGCCTCAGCCTCCTGAGTAGCTGGGATTACAGGCACGCACCACCATGCCCAGCTAATTTTTTGTATTTTGAGTAGAGACGGGAGTTCACCATGTTGACCAGGATGGTCTCGATCTCTTGACCTTGTGATCCACCCGCCTCGGCCTCCCAAAGTCCTGGGATTACAGGCTTGAGCCACTGAGCCTGGCCTTCTTTTTTTTTTTAATGAAAGAAATTGGTAACCATATTGGTATCTCAAGGCAGGGAAATTAAAAGGCTAGGGCCAGGGTGGGAAATTTACTTATCACAGTGCTTATAAATAAAATATTTAAGTTAAAAAAAAAGTCTGCGTTAATCTGGCAGATTCACCTAGGTGAATCTGGCGGAGGCTTCTGGGTCGAGGATGGCGCGAATCAGCTGAGGCCAGGACCCGCAGGCACTGCCCTACCTCCCGCCAGATCACAGCTCTGCCTCTGCAAGGCCCCAGGGAAACGAACATCCCTGCTCCCCTGACCGAAGCTGGGTGTCTCGCCCAGGATCACCAGCGAGCTCAAGGTCCTTCCCCTGACCGCCCCAGGGTGGGCATTTTAAAAAGCGGCTGAAGGGAGAGAACACACTCTTTGGCGCTGTGCCCACCTTGCCTCGCTCAGGGCGGGCGCTGAAAGGCGTTGGGGGCCCCGCCCGGGCCGCAGTGGGGAGAGGCCGCCCCATGCCCCGCCCCGCCAAATTTAAGCGCCTTCACCCAGCACCGGACGTTCCCAGACAACCGGTCTTGCTCCTACAATTTGCAGAATCTTCTCCTCCAGAGCTCCTCTCCTTGTTCCCGTCCGGGCATGGGCCGCGCCAAGCCCAGCCCCAGGCCGCCAGGCAGCCTGCCGCCCGCTCCCTCGGGCACTCGGGTCCGGCCTCCGCGCTCTGGCCCCAGCCGCTCTCCGGCGCTCGGGTCCCCCACGGGCCAGAACACGTCCCGCACTCCCGGACGGTTCCAGTCCCCCTTCTCCGTCGAGGCCATCCTGGCGAGGCCCGACCCCCTCGCGCCGGCTGCCTCCCCGCTGTCGGGCTCCGCCTGCGCCCACCCGAACCTCTGGAGAGCTCCTTCTCCGTGCACTGCCCAGGGTCTGTCCTGGCCGTGCCGGGCATCGTGGCCGCCTGCCTATCTGAGC